>PVHP010005721.1:0-63957 GCA_004024765.1 Zapus hudsonius
TGCTGCTGGGTTCACAGATGTGAGCTACTATGCTCATTTTTTAAAAAATATTTTATTTACTCATTTTTAAGCAGAGAGAGAGAACCAGGGCCACCACCTTGGAGATCTGGCTTATGTGGGTCCTGGGGAACCGAACCTGGGGCCTTAGGCACTGAAGGCAAGTGCCTTAACCGCTGAGCATCTCTCCAGCCCTTTTTTTTTTTTAATTACTATGCTCATTTTTTTAAAAAATAAACTATCTACTTGAATGTGTGGTAGCCAGGCGTGATGGCACACGCCTTTAATCCCAGTACTTGGGAGGCCTCAGAGGTAGGAGGATCACCATGAGTTCAAGGCCAGCCTGAGACTACATAGTGAATTCCAGGTCAGCCTGGGCTAGAGTGAGACCCTACCTTGAAAAACCTAAAAAAAAAAAAAAAAAAAATGCAAAATGAACTCCAGATGCATGTGCCACTCACTTTGTGCATCTAGTTTTTTGTGGTTACTGGGGGAATTGAACCTGGGTCATTAGGCTTTGAGGGCAAGTGGTTTAACCGGGAGCCATCTCTCCAGCCCTACTATGCCCATTTTTTTTAAAATCAGAGATATTTTATATACTTGAAAGAGGCAGAGCAAGAGAACGGCCACACCAGGGCCTCCAGCCACTGCAAATGAACTCTAGACACAGGCGCCACCTTTGTGCATCTGGCTTTACATGGGTACTGGGGAACTGAACTCTGGTCCTTCTGCTTTGTAGGCAAAGCCTTAACCACTGAACTATCTCTCCAACCTCCTTTAATTTTTTAAATTTTACATTAGCCTGCCTTGGATGTGCTTTTAAAAATTGTTCCAGAAAGCTGGTGTGGTCAAGTGTGGTGGTGCATACCATGAGTCCCAGCACTCAGGAGGCAGAGGTAGGAGAATCATTGTTGAGTTTGAGGCCACCCTGAGACTATAGTGAATTCCAGGTCAGCCTGGGCTAGAGAGAGACCCTAGCTCAAAAAATAATATATGTAGTTTCAAAAAATAGTTCCATCCACTTTGTTCGCTTGTCAACAGATCAGCTTACAGCATTCTAACTGTATGTTCAACAGTTTAGAAGCCTTTCAGCAGGGTATGGTGACACATGCTAATTCTACCATTCTGAAGGCTGAGTGAGGATCACCATGAGTTAGGACTGGTGAGAGTTACAGGCCAGCCTGGGCTAGAATGAGACCACTTCTGATTCATCCTGTACTCTGCATCTGGCTTTATGTAGGTACCAGAAACTGAACCCGGGTCATCAGACTTTTGCAATCTTTTTTTCTCTAGCTCAAGCTGACCTGACCTGGAATTCACTCTCCGGCAAGCCTGAGTTTTGATAGCATTTGTAAAATCTACCACCAGTCCCAGGGCCAATCCAGAACTCAACTCTGTAGCAGGCTGGCTTTAAATTCAGTAGCTATCCTTTCAAGTGCTGGGATTATAAGCATGAGCCACCAGGCCAGGTCATTTAGACCCATTTATCTTCGATAGAGGGTTTCATATAGTCCAGGATGGCGTCAAACTCAAGATCTTCCTGTTCCTACTTCCCTAAATTGCCAGGACACACCATGGGAATCTTAGCCCTAGAAACAAAAGATCACAGACAACTCCAATACAGGGACTAGAAATAAACCTCAACAGAAAAAGGCAAAACCAATCATCTTGCCTAATCTCTAGTTCTGTGCTGAGAATTCATTGTAATAAGGTTTTATGTACAATAGTGTAGATACAGATGGCTCAAATCCCACAAGTAGGGCTGAAGAGATGGCTTACCAGTTAAGGCATTTGCCTGCTATGCAGGACACAAGTTTGATTCCCCAGTGCCCATATAAAGCCAGATGTACAAGAGGGCCCATTTATCTGTAATTCATTTGCAGTGGCTGAAAGCCCTGGAGCTCCTATTCTGTCTGCCTCTCTCTCTCAAATAAAAAAAAAATTTTTTTTAATCCCGCAAGTTATTTGCAAACCTTCAAGATAAATGCAGTCATTCTTTAAATTGGAAAAAACGAGCTTGGTGTAGTGGGGCCCATCTTTAAATCCCAGCACTCAGGAAACTGAGGTGATAGTCCCAAATCAACCTGGGCTAGTGAGACCCTTCCGAACACACACAAATGACAAAGTGGTGCTAAAAATCAAATTGTACACACTCAGACTTCAGAAGCAGTTTATTCTGAATACATCATTTTCTAAACACTGAGAAACTACTTGGCTACATAAGCTATCCTAACATACAATGCAAAAGCTATATAAAACAACTCAATATATTTCTCTAATATTTTATTCATTTTCAAGCAGAGAGAGAGAGAGAGAGAGCACGCACGCACCAGAGCCACCACCTTGTGATTCTGGCTTATGTGGGTACTGGGGAATTGAACCTGGGCCCTTAGGCACTGGAGGCAAGTGCCTTAAATGCTGAGCCATCTCTCCAGCCCAAAATAACTCAATATTTAAAAGCCAGACTGATACAGTCTATAAAAATCTCTTCAAGAGAGCTACGCAGATTTCTATCTATTTATGCAGGTCTTTAAGTGGGTAAAAGAAAGGATGTTTTAAGGCTTCTTCGAGAGTAATTCTTCTAGCTGGATCATACTGCAACATTTTTTCAATGAGGTCAAAGAGTAGTTTATGTTCAGCATCCTGAGAAAGCATGAATTCCTGAAAGGAAAAAAGTAACATTAACTATAATATTAACACATTTCTCCATCATAGTGGTAGTTTTTCCCTAACAAATACCCATGTGGACTTGTAACTGTGGCCCCTCTGGGTAATCTCTGTTCTCGTGCTCCCAGACTGAACAAGACACCACAGAAAAGGGCCAGGTATGGTGTATACACCCAGAATCACAACACTGGGGCAAAGCTGACACTGGAAGGTCAAATTTGAGGCCAGCCAAGGCTACATAGCAAAACTGTTATAAAAACCAGAGGTTAAAAAAAAGCCGGGCGTGGTGGCACACGCCTTTAATCCCAGCACTCTGGAGGCAGAGGTAGGAGGATTTCTGTGAGTTCAAGGCCACCCTGAGACTACATAGTGAATTCCAGGTCAGCCTGGACTACCTCAAAAAACAAACAAACAAAAAGCCAGAGGTAGAGATCAGCAGTAGATTCCAAAGCCTGCCTGGGGTTCAACCCCTACCTACATCAATCGAAAAAATTAAAAACTCAGAAAGGGGGGGTGTCCAAAAGACCCCGCCCCATGCTTACCTTAAGAGGCTTACAGCGCCTTGAGACATAGCAGCCTGCAGAACTGTGCTCATCCCAGTCTAACCGATCATGATGAAAATATTTACGTTTCCTAAAACAAAGCAGGTGAGAAAACATTCACATTTACTATGTTGTCCCCCAAACATAAAACACCTGACAAAGGTGATTGGGTTTTTTTTTTTTCTTTTTTGGTTTTTTGAGGGAGGGTCTCTCTCTAGCCCAGGGTGACCTGGAATTCACTATGTAGTCTCAGGGTGGCCTGGAACTCATGGTGATACTCCTACCTCTGCCTCCCAAGTGCTGGGATTAAAGGCATGTGCCACCACGCCTGTCAGGTGATTGGTTTTAATTACAAACTTTTCTAGATCAGAGATCAGTACTTTCCAGAGATTTCTAAGGTAGAGGATAGACGTGTTACTCATTTTCTAGTAGGGTACACTGCTACTTAATTTAAAAAGCAATATTTTCAAACATACCTGGTTTTCTGTATCATGTGTTTTGGTAGAGGTCCAAGAATCTTTTCCATCATTGCCAAGTGCTCCTTACTATCATGTGTCTAAAATAGAAAGAACTTGTTAGCAAAGTCAAAGCAGTGCATTTCAGTTTAACATTGGTGCCAATTTTGTACTCCATGGCCAGAAAAGTAATCATCAAAAGAGCATACTTTTCAGCAACTAACTGGACAGCAAAAAAGCTAGTAAAGCCTGAAGAATAAGCTTGCCAATGAATGCTTTCCCTAAATAATGGCTTATATGTAAAATTACCTAAAACAAAACAGTATAAATTATAACCACACTATTTTTATTTCTTTATGCTTATAATGAGGTCTGTAATAAAAACAAAACAAACACTGCTATGCAAATGTATGCACTAAGCTAAATAGTCACATTTTAGGACTTTTCTTGTACAAAGCCACTAAAAAAAAATCAGTTACTTACTGGAAATACTGTAAACCCAAGATAGTATTCAATAAGAATACATCCTATACTCCAGACATCACATGGCTGAGACCACCCTAGAGCTGCAAAGCAAAGCACAATGTTAGGGAGGAAAGTCTTGGTATTTCTAAGACTTATATAAAGCCAGCAGCTCACATGCCTATTAATTCCAGCACTCAGGAGGCTGAGGCAGCAACATCAATCACTATGATTTCTACATCAACCTGGGTTACGGTGAGACCCTGCCTCAGAACAAACACCACACACAATTACACACCTAGAATAAGATTATTTATGAGCTTTATCAGTTGATAATAGATAGAAAACTATCACTTAGTGACTTGACTCAAGTGTTTGGCAAGTGTAAACTGAACCTATAATGCCAATCATACCTAGTATAGCATGCAGTTGTGTATAAGACATGGTATCTGATGATGTTAATAATGACTATGTTACTGGGGGCTTTACAGTTATTTGCGAGAGCGAATGGGTGTCAGGGCCACCAGCAGCTAGCTATAATGAACTCCAACGTACGTGCCACTTTGGGCATTTGCTTTATGCGGGAGGGTACTGGGGAAATGAAGTGCCTTAACCGTTGAGCCATCTTTTCAGCCCCCCATTTTACTTTTTTATTTTGTAGTTTGGGCTGCCCTTTAACTTCTGATGCTCCTACTCCACTACCTCTTGAGTACTGAGATATGCACAAACCCAGGGACAGGGATTGTGCATGCTAACTTAAGCACTCTGCAAACTAAGCTACATCCCAGCCTTAATGAACTCCAGCAGCAGTTTCATATAGCTCGTTTACCAAGTTACTCTCTTTAAATACATGCATGCATGCATGTATGCATGTACAAGGAGGGGGGGAATATGGGCATGCCATGGCCTCTTGTCAATGCAAAAGAATTTGTGCATCTGGCCTTACCCAGTGAGCCATCTCTCCAGCTCCCTATTTTTTTTTTGGGGGGGGGGGGGGGGTTTGAGGTAGGGTCTCACTCTAGTGAAGGCTGACCTGAAATTCACTCTGTAGTCTCAGGCTGGCCTCGAATTCATGGCGATCCCCCTACCTCTGCCTCCGGAGTGCTGGGATTAAAGGCGTGCGCCACCATGCCCGGCTTCCTGTCTGTATTTTTTCTTTTTTTTTTCCCCCCATGCTTCTTTTCCTATCTGTATTTTTTGTTGTTGTTGTTTTTCGAGATAGGGTCTCACTCTAGCCCAGGCTGACCTGGAATTCACTATGTAGTCTCAGGGTGGCCTGGAACTCATGGTGACCCTCCTACCTCTGCCTCCTGAGTGCTGGGATTAAAGGCGTGCGCCACCACGCCCGGCTTTCCTATCTGTATTTTTAAGGTAGGAATTTCTCTTAATCACATCATTTTCACTGGTGCTTGACTTAAACTTGTTACTTTCATTCAACAAGCCTTAGCTTAGGCTGCACTAAACTTCCATGCCACAAAATGTTTTTTTTCCTGGTTTTTCAAGGTAGGGTCTTGCTGTAGCCCCAAGCTGACTAGAATTCACTATGTAGTCTCAAGCTGGCCTGGAACTCATTGCAATCCTCCTACCTCTGGCCCCCAAGTGCTGGGATTAAAGGTGTGTGCTATCACACCCGGCTATAATCCTTAATGTTTTTATCTAATACTGATTACTTTCTTTTTTTCAAAGTCCTGGGAATTAAATCCACAGCTCTGGACATGCTAGGTAAATGCTTCCTTACTGAGGTACCAGTCCACAATACTGGTTATTTAAGAGAAAAATGACCTAACAATCCTACCAAGAATAAAGCAAACAAATTTTACCTCAGCTGCAATAAAAAAATAAAGGTTTTCAAAGAGCAACGACTGCTTACCCAGAATAACCTCAGGTGCTCGATAATGTCGTGTAGATACCAATGTACTATGGTGTTCGTAGTCATATGTTGCACTTCCAAAGTCTACAACCTTAATATCTGGATTTATTAGTGTACGTTCATCGCGTTTCTGAAAATCATAAATTGAAAATATTAAGAGAAAATACTTAAGCATAAGGTATTCATTAGAAACGATAAAGATAATATATTGGAGTCTTACCATTTTAGGATTATATGTCTCTGTGTAGTCAGACTGTACAAATAAGATGTTTTCAGGCTTTAAGTCAGTGTGAGTCAACTTATTACTATGCAAAACTGAAAATGAAACAGAAAAAGTTGCTGCAACTTCAAAGAACAACAAAAAAGTTAGTATAATGGCCCAAGCTAGGATTTAGAACACGAGGCAGGAGGATCACAAATTTAAGGTTAGCTTAGCCAGGTATGAACATTTGCCTTTAATTCTAGTACTTGGAAGGCTGAGGCCTGAATTCCAGGTCAGCCTGAGCTAGAGTGAGACCCTACCTCGAAAAACCTAAATAAATAAATATCATTACAAACCACACACTCAGTGCTCTAGATTCCACTGGGTATGATGACTCATGCCTGTACTATCACGAGGAAGGGCAGAAGCAAAAACATCCCAAGTCTGAAGCTAGCCTGGGCTACACACACACAGTGAGAATCTACCTCAAATTCTTTTGAATCTGAACATCAGGGAAACTGAGAAAAGTAATTTTCTCTAGCAAAACACTGAAGACCAACAATTTGTAATCAATGAAATCGTATTTTATATCTACTCCTTTTTTAAATTAGGTCTTGTTATGTTGGCCAGACTGGTCAGGAAGTCCTGAGAATCAAAGCAATACTCCTGCCTCATTCTACCAAGTAGCTGGGAAAATGCACATTACCCCTCCCCTACCTTACTTTCAATTGGATGTTTAGGGGATATATACGATGCTTTTATGTTGTGAAATGGGACAATCCTGCTATTAATTTATGCGTTAATGTGCATAGTCATCACTTTTTTGGATGAGAACACTTAAAATCTTACTAATATTCAATATACATTGAGCTATTAAACTACCCTCTCAGCTGTGCAATATGAAACCCAGGGCCTCATGGTGTACCTCGTACCTTGTACATGGTGTACCTTGTTTATATTAAAGATCTACCTTAATCTGACATTAGTCTCAAACTCAAGTTTTTGGATATTCCAAGAACTTACAATTTACAGATTTGCATATCTGATATGCCATCTTCCTGATATGATCCAGCCGAAATGGTAGAAAACCATTTTCCTTAATGAAGTCATAAGTACTTAGTCCCAACAGCTCAAACACAATGCAAACGTGACCATGATGCTCAAACCACTCCAACATCCGGACACATCGGCTAGAAACACATGAAAAATAACTCAGTACAGTCTCTCAGTTCAAATGTCCTGAAGTGATTTTCTAAGTTCTAATTTGATACTTACAAGGTATTGTGTGGGTCTGCTATATTTAAGTGTTCCAGAACTTGAATTTCTGAGCGAGCAGCTTCACAATATCTATCCACATTTTTAACTATTTTTACTGCTACATGTCTACGCCCCCTGTTTGAGAGAATATATCCAAGTGAAAAAATGGCGTGTGGTATTCAAATTTCCTATTACTCTATTCAAATTGCACCATTTTATTTGATCCATATTTGTTCTCTTTAAAGACATGGCTTGCCTTGAGTTTTAATAAATATATATAGGCACTTTTCTAGCTGCAATTCAATGCAAGCAACTAGAATGACCTTTGAATATCATATGGTGCCACTACATACTGAATCACACATTTCTCTTATGAGCTCTCCACTCACCTGTGCTATAATTTGATCCTTCAACTAAAGAACTTGTAAACAATTCTAATTTAATATTATGCAGAAATAATACCTCCTCTGCATTTCAACTAGGGCTCAAAGTATATACATAAAGCAGCTTCTTTCTATAAAACCCTTCATTGCTAAATATGGTCTCAACCATTTCTCTGGTGCAGATTATCAGAAAAGTTGGAAGGGTGGTGGCCTGCAAGAATGCTAGTTTAAAAAAAAAAAGCAGCAGGGCGTGGTGGCATAAGCCTTTAATTCCAGTACTCCGAGGCACAGGAAGGAGATCACCATGAGTTCAAGGCCACTCTGAGACTACATAGTGAATTCCAGGGCAGCCTGGGTGCTAGAGTGAGACCGTACCTCAAAAAAAAAAAAAAAAAAAAAATCATTACTAGCACCTGCGAATTCCTGGGTTGTATCTCCAGCACAGGGATTGTTTTTGGAGAGTGTTATTTTGATGGATATAGATAATCATAGGTGACACCTGTCTAGAAACAATCATCTCAGGCTGTGATGGGAGGGGGGTGGAACAGGCATGGTGGCCCACTCCTTGAATCCCAGCACTCAGGAGACAGAGGTAGGAATATCACTGAATTCAAGGCTAGCCAGGGACTACAGATTGAGTTCCAGGTTAGCCTACCTTGGGGAAAACTTTCAAGGCCACCCTGAGACTACATAGTGAATTCCAGGTCAGCCTGGGCTAGTGGTACCCTGCCTCAAAAAACCAAAAAACACAAAAAGAACAGGGGTTATGGATTTAGCTCAGTGGTTAAGCACTTATCTACCAAGTGCAAGGTCCTGGGTTTGGTCCTCAGCACCCCCCCCCAAAAAAAAACCACAAAAAACAAAAAGAGCAACAAGTGGCACACTTGTCTGGTGTTTGGAGACTCTGGCATGTACACAAACAGAAAGCATAAATTAAACCTCCTATGACACTTTTGTGTTACAAATTAACCCAGTCTCTGTGCCCCACCACAACCCAAGAAAGAAGCTGTATGTCCTATTTATTCACTGCTATTGTTTAAAGTAGAGGGCAAGACCTTGAACCAGGAATTTCTCATATCCTAAAAAAGACCCCCCCCAAGTCCAAGCTAAAAGGATCCAAAGATACAAACTAATTTCCTTTACTGGGGGCTCAGGAAACTTACTGTTTATGGTCGACGCACTCCACTACTTTCCCAAAAGCTCCTTCACCCAAAGTACCAACAATTTCATCTAAAAAAGAGAAATAACGTCAGTCATACCCAAAGTGGGAACAATGAACTTGTAATAATAATGCTAGCAATAAAGATTCTAGTTGATGCTACAAATGTCCTCACTAGTTAACTTATCAGTCAGCACCATCAAAAAACCACACAACTATTTTAGATCTAATTTCATTCTTAGATTAATTTCATTAACTTGATTTACTATTGTCCAAGTTCTGTATAACATTAAAATTTTAAGATAACAAAGAAATAATCCCCCCACCAAAAGAAATGGAAAAACAAAATAAAACAGAGAAAGAAAGATATCCAAATCTCTGAAATCTTAATCTACATATACTTTTATCTGAAAAGTTAATAAGTGTTGAAAAATGTTCTATACATCTTGCACTTAGTACGTCTCCACTCTGACAGATCAGGTGACCCTCCTCATCATCCTCTACACTCCTGGATCTTTTCCTTCGGTGACTCCTCTGGAAACGTCAAGTGCGCGGCACCAAGATCATCCAGCCAATCAATATACCCGAGTGAATTCAGGGCAGAATACGAAATTCATTCAGCGGGGAGATATTCAGGCATTCAGATACACGCCAGGCCACAAACGGTTGGCAGGAGCAATTTCAAATTCAGTCCCCAGAAATTCACAGGGCACATAGTTTATGTTAACAGGAGAAAAACATGGCAAGGAACAGATTTTCAGATAAGATACTCAAAGTGGTAAGGCAACAAAACACACACACATTTCTTTCTTTTAAAAAAATGCTTAGCTGTAGCATTCACTGAAACATGAATTAAGTTTCTAGCGTTTTCAATTTAATGCTGCGAGATTGTAGGATGCAATTTTTATTACATGTCAAAACAGACTGGCTAAATTCAGATTGCCCAACTAATGCTAAGAAAATACTAAGACGGTAAATAACACTACAGTCCTAATTTTGGGAGGAAAGAGTAAACAAAAAACACTACAGTATTTCAACTGTCATGGTCTATGTTCTCCAAATACACAACCTATAAAGTTCTAATCTGTTAATGAAAAAAGGATTAGTGAATATGCTGTTAGAACAGACATGACTAATCCTTCATCACAAAAACTCCTGTACTTGAACTTATCAGATTTAAGAACCTTAAGAAAATCCAGAGAACATTTCATTGCTTTGTAAGTTACCTTCTCTATTTCACTGGAATGCCTAGTTCAAATCTATTATCAGAGAACTAAATATGTGCTCGCTCACGGACAGAATCCTGTCCACTGAAACTCCTTTCATCTTAAACAGAATTTCCTTCCTGCTCCACATGGAAATAAGAACTCTCGACATGTTTTGCAACTGCACGTACCCCGTGCGAACGACGACTTCCGCCGGAAGAGCCGCTGCCGCCGTCCCCCCCGCGGCCGCGGTCCCGGTATTCGTCCACGTAACGACGCCGCCGGTCGTCCTTACGGTCTTCCTCCTTCTCGTAGAGGCTGGAGGGAGAACGTGCTTGGTAACCGGGAACCCCCAGCCGCCCCCCGGCCCTGCAGCCCTCCAGCACCCGCCCCAGCTCACCTGCCGGGCCGCCGCCTCTTCCGGCTCCCGCACGGGGCGCAGGCGCAGGCCGAACCGGGAAGCCTCCGGGAATTCCTCATCTGCGGAAGGAAGACAGCGCCATGAACGTTCCAGAGCCCCACCCGCCACGGCGCCATCTTAGGGCTCGTGGGAGCCGAGCTCCCCGGGCGCAGACGCTGCGGCGGGGGAAGCACGGAGGGGGGGAGACAGGCCCGGGGGGGGGGGCGCACAAGCCCTGGGAGGGAGTCTCCGCCAACGCCGTCCCCGCTGTCGCGGAGTGAAGCTGGCGGCGATGGCGGCCGGGAACCGGGGGCCCGCCGAGAGCACGCACGCCCCCTCCGCGACTTACCGTCCCAGAGCTCGAGCGAGGGAGACAAAGATGGCCAGGCGACCTCCGAGCGAGCGAGCGAGCGAGCGCGCACGACCGCGGCCAACGCCGAGCCCAAAATGGAGCCGCCAGGCGCAGCGCCGCGGATCCGGCCAAAACCCCGCTGACGTCAGAGGGGCGGGGCCGCGCGCGTCGGTGTGCGCAGGCGCGGAGCCCAGGAAGATTCCCAGAAACCCTTGCGGGAATAGCTGAATCAGAGCTTCCGAGTGCCGCAGGGCGGTGACTTCGTTTCTGCTGAGCGGTCTGTGATTGGCTGGCCGTCGGGCACGCTCCCTTATCCCAGCCTCCAGGTGGAGGCTGGAGCCTGGTCTAGAGGGAGACCTTACCTCCAAAAACCAAAAACATTAGACAAATGTAATTTCTTTTTTTTTTTTTTTGGTCTTTCGAGGCAGGGTCTCTCTCTAGCCCAGGCTGTTCTGGAATTCACTGTGTAGTCTCAGGGTGGCCTCGAACTCACGCAATTCTCCTACCTCTGCCTCCCTAGTGCTGGGATTAAAGGCGTGCGCCACCACGCCCTGCTAACAAATGTAATTTCTTAGTAGCTCACCACCTCGTGCACCGATATTATTGTTAAAAAGATTTTCCCCAACTTTTTAAAAATTATTTTTATTTAGCCGGGCTATTCTTATTTTTTATTTTTGGAAAAACCAAAAAAATATTTATTTATTTATTTATTTATTTATTTGCAAGCAGAGAGAGAAAAGAGACAAACAGAATAGGTGCATCAGGGCCTCCAGCTGCTGCAAACAAACTCCAGATGCATGTGCCACTTTGTGCATCTGACTTTATGTGGGTGCTGGAGAATTGAACTCAGGTTGTTAGGTTTTTCAGGCAAGTGCCTTAACCGGTGAGCCATCGCTCCAGTCCTTTCCCTAACGTTTTGTTGTTGTTTTTTCTAGGTAGGGTCTCACTCTATCCCAGGCTGACATCACTATGCAGTCCCAGGCTGGCCTCGAACTCACAGCGATCCTGCCACTTCTGCCTCCCCTAAATTTTAAGAAGTTGAAGAAACAGTGCTGGAGAGATGGCCCAGTGGTTAGAGCACTTGCCTGCAAAACCTAACAACCCAGGTTCGATTTCCCAGTACCCATGAAAAGATGCAGCAGCGAGAGGCCCTGGCGTGCCCGTTCTCTCTCCTATCTCGTGCTGCTTGCAAATGTTTTTAAATTGAAGAAATAGGTGAGCAGGGCCACTGCAAGCATGTTAAACCAGGCATGGGGGAGAGCAGTGTAATCCCAGCATTTGGGAGGCAGAAGAGGATCACTGTGAGTTCAAGGTCACCCTGAGAATCCATACTGAGTGCCAGGTCAGCCTGGGCTAGAGCGAGACCCGACCTCGGAAAACCAAAAGGAAGCGTGATGGGAGGCCACTGTTTTGTAGGAGTTCCAGCAAAGCTCCGCTAGACCAGACCCAATCCAAACTGAAAGTTTAAAGAAGTGAAAACAGTAAAGGTAACATCGTCATGTCTTGCCACCCTATCTTAGATGTTCTACGTTGCAAATTACTCCTTATAAAAGGTACTATTTACCCCTTTTGCCCACTATTGTAAAATAACTAATATACTGATTGCTAGAGCCAACTGTTACAGGAAAAGGAAAAACACGGGTCCTAAGAGCCCTTGGGGAATCGTTTATTCCGAGCCTGGGACTTCAGATTCAGATCACATCGACTATGGGCCAGAGATTTGCATTTTTTGAGCAGGGTCTCACTAGACAGACACTTACTCTGTAGCCTCAGAACTCCCAAGGGCCCAGCGTGTTGAGGTCCGAAGTCGAGCACTCCTCACTGAACAGAAGACATGATAATGCAATTCACACGACGAGGTTTTTATTGTCCAGCATACTGAGGTCTGGGATTAGGCTCAAAAGTCGAACCTCTGTCCCCGACCCCCTTCTGCCTTCTTCACTAGGTTTTATAGGTTTTAGTTTTCAGGCATATGACATTTCATAGTTATCTATTAATTTATGGCATACAGGTGGCTGTTTGCGGTTACAAGCATGGGAACTTCACAGTTCTCTACAATCGCTACTAAACAGTTATCCGCTATCTTTTCTAAACAGTTATCTGCTATCTTTTTATGGCCCACAGGTGGCTCATGGCCTTTTAACCCACATCCTGGCCACATCTAAGTGGTCACTCTAATCTCATGGCAACCATCTGGTTGTTTATTTACAGACATTCCTTTAAATTCAGACCTTCTTTACCAGTGATGTTTTTTTTTTTTTCTTCTTCCTGAGAAGGGAGTAGGGGCTTTTCGTCCATCTGTTCCTTTGATGTTGAAGCTAAGGAGGTGAATTGCCTGCCCCCAACATCCTCACATCCAGTTTTCTTTTTTATCTTTTTATTGATAGCTTCCATAATTATAGACAATAGACAATTAGGATTCCTTCCCCACCCTCCCCCATCTCTTCCTCCTCTCAGTCTGTTTTGTGTTGGTGTCATCTTTTCCTCCCATTTTCACATCAAGTTTATGTATTTATTTAATTTTTTTTTTTTTGGTTTTCCGAAGTAGGGTCTTGCTCTAGCCCAGGCTGATCCAGAATTCACAATGGACTCCCAGTCTAGCCTCCAACTCATGGCAATCCTTCCTCTGCTGTGATTAAAGGCATGCACAACTATCCCTGGCAATTATTTATATATATATATATATATATATATATTTATATATATATATTTATATGTATATATGTATTTTTTTTAACTAAAAGACTTGCTTTAGTGCTGTTGACCAGGTTCATTTCCCAATTGGCTGACATAAACTGTGTGAAGAGTGGTGCAAGTGTCTGGTGGTCCTTTAATACAAGGTACACATGCAAAAGAGTAATTAAAAATGTTTTTAAGTTGGATAATGGAGCTGGGAATTCACTGTCAGTATCGTTTTCCTAGCATTTACAAAGCCCTGCCTCTGATCCCAGCACTATAATAAAGCACATGCAAGTAATTCCATCACTTGGAGGCTGGAGAATTCAAGTTCAAGGTCATCCTTCTCTCCATACCCAACCATCAACAAGTTCCAAGCCAGCTTTAGCTACATGAGACCCCCAAAACAAAACAAAGCACCCCCACTAGAGCAGCTGGGAAGATGACTCAGTGGATACAATGTTCACCACTTAAACTGAGGTACTGGAATTTGAGCCCCCGACTCCAGGTAGAATGATGAAAGCCTTGGTGCCCTTCTATAATCCTAGCATGCTGACTCAGAGATGGGAGGCAGAGATAGATTAATCTAGAACAAGAACCTGAGATGGTCTGTAAATTGTCCTGTCATGTGTATCAGCACTCACACATTTGAACATGCATGTGCACACACACAAATAAAACAACATAGTTTTCCCACCCCATTGTCGCCTATACTTCTTTCACTTCATAAAGTTCATGAATTCCCCGAACAGTCTTAATGATAGCTACCTCTCCCCCATTTTGGAGGTAATGTTCCATTTTCTTCTCTGCAACTGTTACCTGTAACTTGACTTTTCAGAGGTTAGCGATTGCCATGGTTTGATCCAGGTGTCCCCCACAAATATGTTCTGAAGGTTCCATCCCAGCTGATGGCAGTGTGGGTATTGGAACCTTGCTGGAGCTGTGTTGTTGGAGGCGGGCTTATAGCCAGCTTCCCCTTGCCAGTGTTTGGCACACCTTCTTGCCGCTGTTTGCAGTGTAGTGGCGGAGGTGATGTCCACCCTCTGCTCAAGTCATTGTTTTCCCTGCCATCATGGAGCGTCCCTCCAGTCTGTAAGACAAACCCATTCCTCCACAAGCTGCTTTTGTTTGGGGTTCTTTGTTGCAGCAACGAGAAAGCTGACTACAATAGCAATTCAAATTGTGAAGTAGAAAAGGGCTAAGTGACATGTTTCTCTTGTAAAATAGAAAATGGCTAAAACACTTATTTTTGAAATAGCTAAAGGGTTTTTTAAAAATATTTTATTTTATGAGAGAGAGAGAGAGAGAGAGAGAGAGAGAGAGAGAGAGAGAGAGAGAATATGGGCACACCAGGGCCTTCAAACCACTGCAAATGAACTCCCGACACATGCACCCTCTTGTGCATCTGGCTGTATATGGGCACTGGGGAATCGAACTCTGGTCCTTCTGCATTGCAAGCAAACGCCTTAGCTGCTAAGCTATCTCTTCAGCCCCTAAAGGTTTGTTTTAAAACTGCTCACTTGAGTCTTTGGGTGTCATAAGACCCTGAGATGAGCAACTGCCTGGAAAGGCAGAATTAAGTAACTAACAGATATTTTTGCTTCTGTATAATGCTTACGCTACAGGAATGTGGAAAGACAAGAATAACTAAACACCGGATACATCTGCTCGGCCTTGGTCTCAGTTCCATTTATCTGGCTTTTGCAACTTGCTTACACAGACCCTAACCCTTGGACTGGAAATTCCCCAAAGTTGTTTACTCTGTCCTATAAAAAGGTTTGAGTGTCTGCATTCTGGGCCGCTGGTCCCAGTTCTCTAAGTAACTGACTGCGGTCTGGGTTCGGACTTGCTTGAATAAAATGACCCTTGCTTTTGCTCTGATTTGAGTCTCTGGTGGTTTATCTTGGGGAATCTTGGACCTTACAAAATGAGTCCAATAACACAGATCCCAAAATATACTTTTTTTTCAGACAGGGTTTCAATCTGTAGCCCAGGCTGGTCTTGGACTCATAGTGGTGATCTTTCTGCTTAATCCCAGCACTCAGGAGAGAGGTAGGAGGATCGCTTTGAGATAGAGACCAGTCTGGGACAACAGAGTGTCAGGTCAGCCTGTGCTAGAGTGAGACCCTATCTCAGAAACTACCCCCCTAAAAAATCCAAAGTTAAGGGCTCTTCCATTTATGGAAACCCCCTCCTGTGGTAAAAGAGCATTTTATTTCCTTTAGGTCTCCCTTCCCTAAGCTAAACATTAATAAAAATCTGAAGAAAAAAAAAAAAAAAGAGTTCTAGGATTAGAAGCATGAGCCACTATGACTGGCTTCAGACCACTTTTTCTTAAAACAGGATATTCCAGTTTACCTGCTGAGTCAGACTCCTAGGGAAGTAAAGTGTACTTTACCCTTACAAAGAGTAACCACTCTCCCAAACAGCCTTTTAACTCTTATCCTCCTTGTTCCCACCTTCCAAAATCACTGTTCTCTCATTGCCCTGTAGGAATTCTCATTTTATTCTGCATATGGAAGCTTTCATGATTTTTCAATTTCAAATAAAGGTCAATTATGTTACTGAATTTGTTGAAACTTTGGCTTTTCATTTATTTTTGAATATTTTTATTTTTTTTTAAATTTTATTTATTCATTTTCAAGCAGAGAGATACAGAGAGAGAGAGAGGAGAGAGAGAGAAAGAGAGAGAGAATGCACCAGGGTCACCACCTTGTGGGTCTGGCTTATGTGGGTCCTGGGGAATTGAACCTGGGGCCTTAGGCACTGGAGGCAAGTGCCTTAACTGCTAAGCCATCTCTCCAGCCCTATTTTTATTTATTTGAGTGTGATTAAAAGAAAAGCTGCTGGAGGTCCTGGAGTGCCCTTTCTTTCTTTCTTTCTTTTTTTGGTTTTTCGAGGTAGGGTCTCGCTCTAGCCCAGGCTGACCTGGAATTCACTATGTAGTCTCAGGGTGGCCTTGAACTCATGATGATCCTCCTACCTCTGCCTTCCTAGTGCTGGGATTAAAGGCGTGCGCCACCATGCCTGGCAATAAAAACATTTAAACAAGAACAAAAGAATACTTACATGTAATAAGGCATGGTTTTATGTTAAAATTAAACAAATACATTGGGTAACAGAAGTCCTACAGAATATGCTCTAAAAATGGGGGTAAAAGCTGTCGGGCTCCCTTGGAATTTGGCTGGAAACAACAAGTGAATCACTCAGTCTCTCTCATCATCAAAACTGGGGAAGCCACGATGGGTGTGTTCAGGAAGAGTTTGCCAAGTACATGTCCAGGTCCATTACAGCTACTGAGCAAATGGGTTGGCATGAATAGTTATGTCCTTGATATGTACATCATTAAGAGGTCGATATGTCTTCTCATTTACTGGTAACTTCTCCAATTCATCCAAAGTCTCCAGACCATCTATTACCCTGAATGAGAAACAATGTAGTATGTGAAAATTTCCTCAGCTGGAACTATCCACATATCTATAGTTATTATAGTCTCAAGGGGAAGGTCAGTCTTCTAGTTCTTTGAATTCTCTAATTGAATGTACAACAAAATACTGATTTTATATTCTGCCACAGACATGGATTAAAATTCAGGAATAAAATCAACCAGAACTTACTGAGTTTTACTTGGTTGTATTGGCACTATTTGTAGCTATTCTGTGTGACTATGGATATTGTGGAATACAGTTTTAGGCACTCTGATAGGAATATTCCACTGCAAATGATCTTGAGATGCATGTGCTACTTTGTCCATCTGGCTTTACGTGGATAACTGTTATTCTTAATGGAAACAGATATGTTACCAATAATTTGCATGATAATACTGAAAAGAAAATTCATTGGCATTCTTCCACAAATTGAAGAAAACGAGGCTCTACCTTCTGAGTACCAGCAGTAACCTGGTAAATGGCTTAATGTCAGGGAAGCATGGCTCCTCCTACCATTCATTCCAAGATTAGTTATGCTAGCACAGCATGCATGCACACTGATGGACCAAAGAAAACCACAGGGAGTATACCCACTTTCCAAATACTGTGTATTTCATGTCCAAATGGGGCTGCTTTCCATAGGTAATGAAGAACTGAGATCCATTTGTATTTGGGCCATTATTAGCCATAGATACAACACCTCGAACATTGTGCTGAAAAAGACAAATCAAAGCATTCACTGTGCATTCCATGCATAGGATTGACACGACAAACACACTCTTTACCTCCTCAATTTTTATCAGTATTTTTGTTGGGGAGTGGGGGGGGGGGGTTCAAGGTAGGGTCTTACTCTAGCCAAGACTGGCCTCAAACTCATGACAACCCTCCTACCTCTGCCTCCTAAATGCAAGGATTAAAGGTATGTGGCAGAGCACCTGGTTACCTTCCCAAATTTTTTTTTAACCTCCACATTTTTTTTCCCCCCCCGAGGTAAGGTCTCACTCTCGTCCAGGCTGACCTGGAATTCACTATGTAGTCTCAGGGTGTCCTTGAACTGATGGCAATCCTCCTATCTCTGCCTCCTGAGTGCTGGGATTAAAGGCATGCGCCACCATGCCCAGCTACCTCCCCAATTTTTAGGGGAGTAAGAAATCATAGCTTCTCTCTATTAGGACTACCCAAAATGTTCAGCCTGTGTGTTATCTCTAACCTTGACAAACATGCATGTTAATTGTGTATACATGCCTGCTAACTAATTTCATTTTCACTTTGGAGAAGTACAAACACTTTAGTGCTACCAATGTGTAACAGAAATAATCCTTACATTTACATTAGGAAACAGTGTGCTGGCACGAAACGATCAGGCAACAAAGCCACAATCCCCATACGCTCTTCTCCCATACTGGACTCTTGCTAGTTCCTTTATCTGTAAAACAAGGGAGGTTGGGCTACTTCAAGGATCTACTCAGAATTCTGATGTATACAAGGATCAAGCAGGACATAAACCCTGGGCAAAGGAGGAGTCTGGCAAAGTAAAAAACAGTGTATGTTTTGTTAAGGATAGTAAAGCAGGGTTTCTTAACTGATGGCCATAGAAAATGCACTTGTGAGACTTTCTCCTATAGGCTGTGATGGTCAGGTTTTGTTGTCAACTTGACCTTTTTAATTACCTTGAGTGGGTCTCTGATATTATACAGGAAGGCAGACTCTCAGTAGGGGGCAGGATGTAAGGAAGCTCAGGGGAGCTAGAAATGAACATCCCTTTCTGGAATGCAGGAAGTCCCAGAGACTCAGGAAGCCAACTAGTCTGGGATAGGGTTGCAAGACCCCACCCTAAGGCTAGATAAAGGGGAAAGAAATCTGTCTCTCCCTGCCTGACTGGCTGCTGGTGCTTATCTGCATCTTTTCATGAGCATTGGGAATAAGCTTCCTCAGCCTTCCAGCCTGGACTGAAGACCAGCTGCTCCCCAGGAAGCCTTCAGGCCTGGATTGGGACTGCTGAGGCGTCCAGCCATGTGGACTCAGTGGCTATCAGTTTCTTGACTCTTGAGCTTGCAGACTACAATTGTGGGACTGCTGTGAGTTACTTCAATAAATCCTTATTAAAAAACAAAATAGCCAGACGTGGTGGCGCACGCCTTTAATCCCAGCACTCGGGAGGCAGAGGTAGGAGATCACCGTGAGTTCAAGGCCACCCTGAGACTACAGAGTGAATTCCAGGTCAGCCTGGGCTAGAGTGAGACCCTACCTCGAAAAACAAAAAAAAAAAAAAGAAACAAAACAAAACAATTCATTCTGTTGGTTCTGTTCCTCTAGAGAGCCCTGAATAATACTGGCAGTCAGTGTATTATTACCCTAGGAATGATGTAAGAAAGGTCTCATGTAGCTATAATATTATTTACAGCATCTGTTTACAAGGAATTTTTATTTTTTGTTTAATTTTTTAAAAAATATTTTATTTATTTGCAAGCAGATAGATACACAGAGACATAGAGAGACAGAGAAAGAGAGAATAGGTGCACCAGGGCCTCCAGCCACTGCAAAGGAACTCTAGACGCATGCACCACTTTGTGCATCTGGTTTACATGGAGACTGGGGAACTGAACTGAGCCCTTAGGCTCTGAAGGCAAGCGCCTTAACCACTGAGCCTTCTCTCCAGCCCTACAAGGAATTTTTTACAAGAATTAAAAGTACCTTACTGATAGAAGTGAAGTATGACTGAGCCATGCTACAGGGAGGTGCGCAAATAAACAAGAAAATACTCCGTGAGTAACTCCCCTGATGATTCTAGTGTTAGTCATCAGAAAATACTGATTAGGCATAACTATAATGCCTCATTATCTCTTTAATAATTACCTGGGTATGGTGACATATTCCTCTAATCCCAGCACACAGGAAATAGAGACAGGACAACTATGGGTTTAAGATTAGCAAGACCTTGTCTGAAAAAGAAATGGATAGTAGGCTAGGGGTGAAGCTCAGTTGGGCATGAAGCCCTAAGCAGATGTAGTACAGCACTGCATAAACAGGGTAAACATTGTATATGCTTTTAATCCGAAGCTGGCCTCAAATTCATCACAATTTTCCTACTTCAGCTTCGCCAGTGTTGGAATTAAAGGTGTGGGCCAACACACCTGTATTAGTTACTGATTGTTTATATGCACTTTTCACTGTGATCTAACACAATATTAAGTGTAGTTAACACAGGAACATCCAAATATCTAACAGAAAATGATACAAGTTATGGGCTGATAACAGGGAAGACTACAACCAGGAGGAAGTCTTTCCTCCCTCAGAAAACACCAGAGCCTCATGTCATTTCCCATGACTTTATGGTGAGCATTAGCCATTTTGGTACATTACTTGCTAAACACTTCAAACGGGACTCAAAGACATCATTTAGTATCATGATAAAAGTCATGGTGAGACTCCAGCACCTATGTAAAGTCAGGACTACCAGTTACATTTTCTCCCTGAGCATGAAAGCACTACAAAAATAAGCGTATTAGCCAGGCGTGATGGTACACGTCTTTAATCCCAGCACTTGGGAGGCAGACTACATAGTGAATTCCAGGTCAGCCTGGACTAAAGCGAGATCCTACCTCGAAAAACAAAAACAAAAACAAGAAAAGTTTATTAAATTAAATTTTAAAAAGTACATGATATAGGCATGGGGTTGGAGAGATGGCTCAGCGGTTAAGGCACTTGCCTCCAGTGCCTAAGGCCCTTGGTTCAATTCCCCAGTACCCACATAAGCCAGACCCACAAGGTGGCAGCCCTGGTGTGTTCTCTCTCTCTCCCCCCCTCTCTGTATCTCTCTGTTTGAAAATGAATAAATAAAATATATTTTTTAAAAAGTACATGATGGTGAATGCCTTTAATTGGAGGCTAGGTAGAAGGATCACTTTGAGTTTGAGGCAAGTCTAGGGCTACAGAGTGAATTCCAGGCCAGCCTGGGCTATAGTGAGACTCTACCTGGAGACAACCTCCTCCCCCCAAAAAAGTCCATTAATGTCATAATAATGTTACTACCTTACATACATCAAAGTTTCCAAACACTAGAAAATAAAATTCCAGAGCATCAAGATATACCTTCAGATATTCACTGTATTCATCCTCAAACTTCTTGCCCCAAATACTGTTTCCTCCTCTCCCAGTGCCTGCATGACAAAACAAGCAAAGCAAAAGCAGTTTCTCATTCAATGTGCCTAAGAGTTCAATTTCTAAGACTTGGGGCTGCTTTAAACCACTCTAATTTTATTTATTTCATGAAGCTGATGATTGGACATGGAACTTTGTGCATGGAAGGCCAGTGCTCTACCACTGAACTACATATACCCAGTACCCCCACCATTTTATTTACTTATTTATTTTCAAGGCAGGGTCTCACTCTAGCCCAGGCTGACTTGGAACACACTCTGCAATCCCAGGCTGGCCTTGAATTCATAGAGATCCTCCTACCTTACCTCCCAAATGCTGGGATAAAAGGCATGTGCCAACACGCTGGACTCTACTCCAAATGCACATGCCACTTTGTGCATCTGACTTTATGTGGATACTGGGGAATCAAACCCAGGCCATGGGGTTTAGCAAGCAAGTGCCTTTAACTGCTGACCAATCTTGTGTGTGTGTGTGTATTTTCTTTTTCAGACAGGGTCTTGATAAATTGCCCAGGCTGGCCTTGAACTTGCAACCTTGCTACCTTAGCCATCCAAGTATCTGAGATTATAGGTCTGGATAATATGGCCTTCATCATTTTCCCCAAGTCAGCTGCACAGACCAGAAAAATAAAATATCCCCACAAGAAAGAGAAAACCTCAATACTAACCATATTTTATAGGCAGCACTAACACCTCCTGCTAAAAATGTCTCGATATTGGCTATGACAGTCCATGCATGCCTGTGATCCCAGCACTCGAGAGGTGAAGGCACACTTGTGAGTTTGAGGCCAGCCTGGGCTACATAAAAAATCCCTGTCTCAAAAGAATGAGGGCTGGAGATGGCTCAGGGGTTAAAGGTGCTTGCTTATAAAGCCTGATGGCTTAGGTTCAATTCCCCAGTATACACATAAATCCAGATGCACAAAGTGGCACATGCATCTGGAGTTTGTGTACAGTGGCAAGAGGACCTGGAGTGCCCATTCTCTCCCTCTCTATCTCAAATAAATAAACAAAATATATAAAATATCTATATTAAAAACATGAAAAAACAAACAAACAAACAAAGTGTAAGACAAAAACGAGGTGTGGTGGCTCACTCCTGTAATTCTAGCACTTGGAGGCTGAGGTAGGAAGATTTATCATGAGTTGGAGGCCAGCCTGGGCTATAATGTGAGATTACAGGTTACTCCTGGGAAATAGTGAGAGTTTACCTCAAAATCAAAACAAAGCTCCCTAAAATTTCTTGCTGTTGTAAGGCAGTCCTATGATAGAAACTTCACATGCTTATTTTTCAATCCGTTTCCCTATTTTTCATATCACACATCCAACTTTCTCCATTTGTCTTAGTGGGAAAACTTACCTGTTGGATCTCCTGTTTGAACCATGAATCCTTTGATATTTCTATGAAATATGCAGCCAGTGTAGTAATTACTGGCACAAAGAGCCAAGAAATTCTGAAAGGAATAAAAAAGGCAATGAGAAATGGTTCATCAAGAGTACACTTAAGATAAAGAAGCAGCCGGGCATGGTGGTACACGCCTTTAATCCCAGCACTTGGGAGGCAGAGGTAGGAGAATTGACATGAGTTCAAGGCAACCCTGAGACTACATAGTGAATTCCAGGTCAGTCTGGGCTAGAGTGAGACTGACCTTGAACCCCCCCCAAAAAAAAAGTTTATTTATTTGCACCTGTGTGTGTATGGGTAAGCCAGGGTCTCTTGCCACTGCAAACAAACACCAGACATAGTTTTTAAGTGGATGATGCGGACTCGAATCCAGGCCAACAGGCTTTGCAAACAAGTGCCTTTAACCACTAGGCCATCTCCCCAACCTTCTTCATTTTTTCTTGCAATGTCCACTGGTGAAGTAATTATAGAACAATTCTGTTACCTAATATCCCCAAAATTACATTTCCTGAAGAAAATAAGCTGATAGAAAAAGATACTGGGTACTCTGGTTACAGAAAAAAATATCCACCTTTTCTAGGCATTACCTGCTTTCTTTTTCTTTTTTGTTTTTGAGGTAGGATCTCCCTCTAGTCCAGGCTGACCTAGAATTCACTATGTAGTCTCAGGCTGGCCTCAAACTCATGGTGAACCTACCCCTGCCTTCCTGAGGGCTGGGATTAAAGATGTGCTTAACCTTACATGTTAATTATGTGAGTACTGGTGCTCAGCCCACATGGCTAACTCTGCAGTTGAGTCGTATTCACCTCACATGTTAATTTTGTGAGTATTGGTGCTCAGCCCACATGCTAACTCTGCGGTAGTGGTACTCACCTCACATGTTTTGGGTGTCCTCTCACAGAAGATTTCTATTTTGATATCCCCCACATCTGTATGCAATGTCACCGACTAAACAGGAGAAAGTGAGAAGAGATGAGGGTTTTATTTGTTTGTTTGTTTTGGTTTTTCAAGGTGGGATCTTGCTCTAGCCCAGGCTGCCAGGAATTCACTATGTAGTCTCATGGTGGCCTCGAACTCATAGCAATCCTCCTACCTCTGCCCCCTGAGTGCTGGGACTAAAGGTGTGAGCAACCACGCCTAGCCTGGCTTTTATTTTTGTTTTTTCTTTTTTTTTGGTTTTAAGAGTTAGGGTCTCGCTCTAGCCCAGGCTGACCTGGAATTCCCTATGTAGTCTCAGTGTGGCCTCAAACTCATGGTGATCCTCCTAACTCTGCCTCCCAAGTGCTGGGATTAAAGGCATGTGCCACCATGCCCGGCATTTTTTTTGGTTTTCAAAAATGAGATTTTTTTTTCTAGTGACTTTAGGTTCTGAATTTTTAATCTCCTGACTGAATTTTCAACATGGCAATCTGATTAAAGACAGAAATACTAAATCAGTGGTGACTTGTTCACATACAGCTAAGTTGTACTTCTTTTCTAAAACTTACTTTAATAGCAGGGGAAAAAACTCCATAAGGTAAAGACAAATGAGCGCTCTGCTAAAATTTGGAAGCAAATATTTTAGTGGAATTTGTTTTTTTGGTTTTCGAGGTAGGGTCTGACTCTAGCCCAGGCTGACCTGGAATTCACTATGTAATCTCAGGGTGGCCTTGAACTCATGGTGGTCCTCCTACCTCTGCCTCCCGAGTGCTGGGATTAAAAGTGTGCACCACCATGCCCGGCTTTTAGTGGAAATATTTTTTACTTGAATTTTTCATGAATAAAAGTAATTGTTAAAGCCAGGCATGGTGGTACACACCTTTAATCTTAGCAGGACTGCCATTAATTCAAGGCCAGCCTGGGACTACAGAGTGAGTTTCAGGTCAGCCTGGGCTAGAGTCAGACCATACCTTGAAACCTCTACCCCTGCCAAAAAAAAAAAAAAAAAAAAAAAAAATTACATTAGCACTAGTGATTTATATTTCCCAACATCATTATTAACTGGAAAAAAATAGTTTGTTTCAAAACACTTTTCATATTTTTTAAAAAAATATTTTATTGCCGATCATGGTGGCACATGCCTTTAATCCCAGCACTGGGAGGCAGAGGTAGAAGAATCACTGTGAGTTCAAGACCACCCTGAGACTACATAGTGAATTCCAGGTCAGCCTGGGCTAGAGCGAGACCCTACCTTGAAAAACAAAAAACAAAAAAAAAAACAAAAAAAAAAAAATTAAAAAATTTATTTATTCATTTTCAAGCAGAGAGATACAGAGAGAGAAAGAGAGAGAGAATGCACCAGGGCCACCACCTTGTGGGTCTGGCTTATGTGGGCCCTGGGGAATTGAACTCGGGGCCTTAGGCACTGGAGGCAAGTGCCTTAACCGCTGAGCCATCTCTCCAGCCCCTTATTTTCTTTTAAGTAGTTTAGTTATAATAGAGTTAAAAACCAATTCCTGGAATGGAGAGATGCTTCAGTGGTTAAGGCACTTGCCTGCAAAGTCTAGGGACTCAGGTTTGATTCCCCAGTACCCACATAAAGCCAGATGCATAAGGTGCCACGTATGTCTGGAGTTTGTTTGCAGTCGGTAGAGGCCCTGGCACACCCATTCATATTTTCTCTCTCAACTTAAAAATTCCCTTCTTGACTAAAGATAGCAAACATTGGGCTGGAGAGATGGCTTAGCAATTAAGGCATTTGCCTACAAAGCAGAAGGACCAGAGTTCGATTCCCCAGTACCCGCTTAAAACCAGATGCACCAAGTGGTGCATGAGTTTGGAGTCAGTTTGCAATGGCTGGAGGCCCTTATGTACTCATTCTATCTCTGTGTCTGACTATCTCTCACTCTCTGTCAAATAAATATTTTTTTTCAAATAAATATTAAATAAGATAAAAAATTTCCAGTGTTTCTATTTTTTTATATTTTTTTTTGCATGTGTGTGTGTGTGTGTGTGTGTGTGTGTGTGTGTGTGTGTGTCAATCTCTTGCTCTGCAATGGAACATTGGATGTATGACTCACTTTTAAAAAAATCATTTATTTGAGTGAGACAAAGGTGAGACACAGAGAGCCTGGGTGTGCCAAGGCCTCCTGCTGCTGTAAACAAACTTTGACATGTGCACCACTGTGTATCCGGCTTTTTGTGGGTAGTGGGGAATTCACTTCTTTTATTTCAAAAAGGAGGAAAACTGATCATTTGCTTCCCTTTCATTTTATTTATTTATTTATTTGGTTTTTTTATCAAGGTAGGTTTTTATCTCACTCTAGCCCAGGCTGATCTGGAACTCACTCTGTAACCTCAGCCTCCCATGTGATGGGGTTAAAAGCGTGTAATCACAACAGGCCAAAAGACATTTTAAATGACCATACTGGTTATTCTACCATCACTTCCTTGCCCTCCTCACAGCTCAAGGAAGCGCATCCAGCATCTTGAGTGACTTACTATTTTCTTTTTAAGTATTTTTATGTATTTATTTGCAAGGAGAGGGAGGGAGAGAGAAGAGAGAGAGAGAGAGAGAGAGAGAGAGAGAGAGAGAGAGAGAGAAAGAGAACACAGGGCCTCTTGCCATTGCAAAGGAGCTCCAGTTGCATGGACACTCTTCAAACCTGATCTGTCAGGTTTTGCAAGCAAGTGCCTCTAACCATTGAACTATCCTTCCAGCCCTTGACTGACTTTCTAAAATTCACTTATAACAAAAAATCTTAATTACACTTACCATTTTTACTCTTGATGGTTTCAGGAAATACTATTTAATTTCTCAAAGCCTTATGGAGAACTTTGAAAACAAGTTTGTGTTCCTAAAATAAAAGGGAATTAGTTCATTATACTTTGCTCTCTCCCACATGCCCATTTTAAATGCATAAGTCTCAATGCCACACATTTAATCCCAGGCCCCTACCTCGAAAACACAAGGACAGTTGGCTCAGAGGTTAAGGCGCTTGCCTGCAAAACCTAACCACTTGGGTTCGGTTCCCCGGTGCCCATATAAAAGTGCACCTGGAGTTCAGCGCGCCCATTCTCTCATTCTCTCCATCACTCTCTCTCTCTCTCTCTCCATCACTCTATGATTGCAAACAAAAAAAATCTCGAATATCCAAACTGACCGTAAAAAGTCCGAGCAGAGGAGGGAGGATCCCGCCGCGCACATCCGGGCCCTTAGAGCTCCCGGCGCGCCGGCTCAGGGCCGCGGAGGACCCGGATGTGCAGAGGGTCCTTTCCCGGGAAGCTCCCCGTCACGAGGGAAACAATGGAGGACGCCTGCCCCAAACTGACAAGAAAAGGAGCTCTACCTCGGTCACCCTCAGCAGGCCTTTGGAATCGGGAGCAAAATGGAAAGGACCACTTCCGCCGGCGCCTTTTTCCCCCAGGGCGGGAGCTTCCGCCCGCCGGAAGTGACGCTCGGAGAGGGCTTTCCGGCCGGGTGCGTAGTGGGCAGTGGAGGAAGGGCGGGTTCCCAGGGCTGTAGGTGTCTGCTTAGGTGTGACCCCAAAGGTAACCAGGAGTGTCCTTGAACTTATGCTTAGGCGGGCTCCACCATCTCCTGTCTTACCTGAACCCCGCCCTTGACGGCAAACCTAATCCCGAAGCTGTGATTGGTCCAGGCCTCTGGCTCACCTGGGCCAGAAGCTAGTTACCTGGAGAGAGAAGCAGGACTGGTCTCCAGGCCCAGGTAAGGCTCCTCTCCCCCACGAACACCTCCTGCCTGAGCTGTCCTCACCAAAGCCTCCCGCTCTCCCTTATTCTCTGGGGGTCTGTACTGCTAATTCTTTAAATTTATATGACGAGAGTTCAGGTACACTGAAGAGAGGTGGGGACAGAAACCTGCCTGCTGCCATGGCTCTGCCATCTGCCCTTGCACTGTGGCTGGGGGGGGGGCACGGAAATGAAAGGAGAAGAGGTGACCAGCTTCCAGGGCACCTTCTCCTGGCATCAAGTTATGTAGCTTCTCGGTTTCCTAGTTAGTGAAATGAGGATGTCCTGCCAGGTTATTTACAATTGTAACAAATAACTGTATACGAAATTTGATAAATGGTGTTCCATGACTATAAACAATTGTGTTTCTCCCAAGAGCAGAAAACTTTGCATACACAATAAAATCTCTGCAGTTCATAACCATATTCTCAAATCTGAGCCAAGGTAGCATTCGCTGCCCTTGAGTGGTGTGCATGTTCTGCCTTCAGCTCTAAGGCTGCACCTTTAGTTCCATGATGAAACTGGTGATGGCTTCCAGAAACACCTCACTGTACATTTGATTTTTTTTAAAAAAATTTTATAGCCAGGTGTGGTGGTGCACAACTTTAATCCCAGCACTCTGGAGGCAGAGGTAGGAGGATCACAGTGAGTTTGAGGTCACCCTGAAACTACACAGTGAATTCCTGGTCAGCCTGGGCTAGAGTGAGACCTACCTCGAAAGAAAATTCTTTTTTTCTGGGGGGGAGGGGCAAGGGCAGGACAGGGAAAGGGAGGGGAAAGGAAGAAGGAAAGAGGAAAGGAAAGGAAAAGGGGAAAGGGAGAAAGAGAAGAGAGGGGAGGAGAGAGAACACTTCAAATTATTTTTTCTTGAGACAGAGAGTTAAGTCAATGGATACACCAGGGCCTATTTACTGCAAATGCAGATGCATTCACCACTTTGTGTATCTATCTGGATTTACATGGGTTTGGGGAAGTGAATTCTGACTGACAGGCTTTGCAAGCAAGTGCCTTTAAACCACAGAGCAATCTCCCCCACTACCGATCAAGCACTTTCAAAAATATTTTTGTTTATTTGCAAGCAGAGAATAGAGGAGACAGAGAATAGGTGCTCCATGTCCTCTAGTTGCTCCAAACACACTCCAGATACATACGCCACTTTTTATATCAGGCTTTACGTGGGTATTAGAGAAGTGAACCCAGGTTGTTAAGGTTAGTAGGCAAGCACCTTAAATACTGAACCACCTCTCCAACCCCCTGAAGCACTTATTTTTCTTTTCTTTTCAAGGTAGGGTCTTGATCTAGCCCAGGCTAACCTGGAATTCACTATGTAGTCTCAGGCTGGCCTCAAATTCACAGCGATCCCCCTACCTCTGTATCCTGAGTGCTAGGATTAAAGGCATGCACCACCACACCCAACCTTAAGCACTTTTTAATGCTAATATATTCCACTCTAACTCCAATTTCTTCTTCTTGCAAAGGGTTTTATTAAAAATAACCAGGCATGCCCAGGGCTCAAGTGCGTGTCCATAGCCGGACAGAGGCAAAAAAGCCAAGAGCTAAGTTCCAGCAGGTCCTTTAAGGAAATCCAAACATGCATCACAATTCAGGGAATCTTTACAGGCTTTTCCAGTAACCTGGGCATTTGCACATTCTTTCCGTATCTATAGAACCCTTTCTCAGTCTTTACTGGGCTTAACCACAGATGCAAGATTGATTACAGGGAAACAAAGACAGGATTATAGGGGCAGGGTGAGGTGGGGGAGGCTCGTACCAACATACCATTCTGGGGTAGATATTTCACTTTTCCTACTTCCTTTTACTAATAATTAGCTCCTTCTTGTCTTGAGATTCTCTACTTTTATTCTAATTTTTAATTTTTCTCTAACATCCCCCCTTTTCCTATGGGCCATCTCTAATTCTAGAGACCAGTTTCCACCTCCTTTATGGTGGTATACTGTTGCCTACTGTTAGAATTAGCAACAGGATAACTAAGGGGCCTGGCATTCTTGTGTGGGGTCTTATTCCTAGACTTTCATATATTCCTCCTCTCTTGAGGGTACCCCAACTGATGTTGGGAATGGGGACGAAGAAGTCTCTCTCTCATCTATTTCCTGCTGAATCAGACACAAAGTTATTGCAGCTGGGGGTATCCCTCAGAGAGGGGAGGGTCCCTAACTAAGGCCCGAGAGAGAGACCCCTTAGCCATATATCACATTGCCAAGATTACGTCCTGTCTCACATTGTGAGGCAGGAGGTGGGCTAGCTCCCCCCAGAAGTGGGGAGTGTTCCATATAGGGTGTCCAGTGGAGTGGTTCAGTGTTGGGTCGCCGTACACAGTGGAAACTCGAGATCCATCCCCGGAACTGCCCATCGAATGGCATTGCAGCATCTGACATGGTCTGAGACAGTTCCTGCATGGCTTGCAAAGCATATGACATATATTAACAGAGTTATCAAGAAGAGAAATATATAGTATTTAACCCTAACAACAACACAAGCACAAGTGTCACCTAGGGTAGGTATGAGGGCATTCAGAGCCCCGTGATTTTTCTCACTATTAGAATTCAGAATTCAGCAGATTCTCCTAGCAGTATCCTCTCCAATGGAAGGAACAAACATGCCAGACAACAGTCCACCTGCATCCAAATCTATAACCAAGTTGCGTATGCTAAGGTGTTTATCTTCATATTTAAGGAAATTTTAAAATATATTCTCCAATCTTTCCTGGGGCAAGCCAGGGACAGAGATTGGTGTTGCAAAACTCCTTTAGTGTCCGTGGGAGCTGTCTAGCACATAATTATTTTAGATCCCATCCTGTTAGAAACCATTTTGATGGTTGAAGGCTTATGACATTTAGTCATAGGATTAGACTTATTATATATATTCTTGGTTATAAATTTCTCTCTGAGTGTTCAAGACCTGGTACAAAGCCAAGATTTAACAAGTATGTCCTTTTGGGTGTCACGATGGCTCTCCAAGGAGGAATTGGGGTCTGGGAGAAGCGCTATGGCTTCCTCAGCATCATGCCAGCATTTCCGTAGGTACTGGGGATTGAACCCTGGTCTTCATACTTGCAAGGCAAGCATTTTTCCAGACTGAGCTAACTCCCTAGCCTCCCAATTTCTTCTTTAAGGTTAGAGGGGGAGAAGACTTGCTCTGGGGGGGAGACTGGGCCAGTTAGTACAGTAAAACATTAGAAGTGGCCAGTGGTGGCGATAATGAGATTTATTTAAGATAGTTTAGTTTAACTGCAATAGCTTTAACATATTGGAGGAGGCAGATCAGCAGAATTTTAAAACAGGAATGTTAGGTTAGGGTTTGCTGGGCGGAGGGAGAAACACTGCAAGTTTTCGTTGAAGGAACTGGACAGGAAGGGTAATACTTAGAGAAGTGGGGGGGGGGTGAAGCAAGGCTGGGCGGTGAGCGGAGAAGGCAGCATCATTTATTTGTGTCTGGAGCTGCTAGGTGATCTGTCAACCAGTTTGCTTCTCCAGGTAGTTGCGAAGTAGGTTGTAGTGTTCTGTGCACGAGAAGAAAGAAGTCCAAATGACAGCTATGTCAGAGTGCTCAGAGCCACGAATTGAGCCCAGGTCTATGATGACCGCTCTTGTCCCTGTTCTTGGATGCCTCAAAGGTCCAGGCCTGAAGTGTACCTCTGTACCATTTCCTGTGTTTCGTCTTCAGACACTCAGTTTCACCTGCTCTTTATATGTGGTCACCTGCACGCCTGGTCCCCACAGGAGTCCAGCTCATCCAGTCCTGGTTCTGCACTTCTTCCCGTTCCTCCATGGATCTGAAGGCTCTCCTTTCCTCCTTGGACGACTTTGCATCTCTGTTCTTTGCTGAGAGCTGGGACAACGTGGGCTTGCTGGTGGAACCGAGCCCACCACATACAGTGAACACACTCTTCCTGACCAATGACTTGACTGAAGAGGTGATGGAGGAGGCCCTGCAGAAGAAGGCCGATCTCATTCTCTCCTACCACCCACCCATTTTCCAGCCCTTGAAGCGCATAACATGGGAAACCTGGAAGGAGCGCCTGGTGATCCGGGCCCTGGAGAACAGAGTCGCTATCTACTCCCCTCACACTGCCTATGACGCTGCACCCCAGGGAGTCAACAACTGGTTGGCCAAAGGGCTAGGTAAGGAGCCTCTTGTTCTTTCAGATTTAATGCTTTCTCTATAAACTTTAGAATGTGTCTGATTTTTTTTTTTTTTTTTTTTGGTTTTTCTAGGTAGGGTCTCACTCTAGCCCAGGCTGACCTGGAATTCACTATGTAGTCTCAGGATGGCCTCGAACTCATGGTGATCCTCCTACCTCTGCCTCCCAAGTGCTGGGATTAAAGGCGTGCGCCACTACGCCCGCCTAGTAAATTTTTTTAAACTTTCTGGCTGTACACAGATACTGGGGAATCGAACTCAAGTCTTTATGCTTTGCAGGCAAACACCTTAAACCGGTAAGCCATCTCTTCAGCCCTAACTAGTAAAATTTTAATTTAGGGGAGAGATTATTTTTTATTTTTATATATTAAATAATGTTGCTTAAATGTGGCAATTAAATTCATTTGAGCAATAAAGCATTATAAAACTAGGCAGTATAAGCTTCAGCCAAGCATTTAGAAAGAAGAGACAGCTCTTGAGTTTCAGGCTAGCTGGGCTACATAGCTATATCCTGCATCCTTCACTGACCCCCTCCTCCCCCCCAAAAGATAAAAGTGTATCATTTAAACATTATTATTGTATTTGTCTATTTGTACTTAATTTATTTTTATTGAGGCAGGGTCTCTTGTAACTCAGGCTGGCCTTGAACACTGTAGTGGCCAATGACCTATTATTCTTTATTTTTTTATTTATTCATTTTTCAAGCAGAGAGAGAGAGCGCACCAGGGCCACCACCTTGTGAGTCTGGCTTATGTGGGTCCTGGGGAATTGAACCCCAGGCCTTAGGCACTGGAGGCAAGTACCTTAACCTCTGAGCCATCTCTCCAGCCCTATTTTTTTATTTATTTTTTTTGGTTTTTTGAGGTAGGTCTTGCTCTAGTCCAGGCTAACCTGGAATTCACTACGTAGTCTCAGTGTGGCCTTGACCTCACGGAGATCCTCCTACCTCTGCCTCCCGAGTGCTGGGATTAAAGGTGTGCACCACCACGCCCGGCCTATTATTCTTTTTTAAAAAATATTTTATTTATAAACGAGAAAGAGAGAGAGAAAGAGGTAGAGAGAGAAAATGGTTATGCCAGGGCCTCTAACCCCTGCAAACACACTCCAGACACATGCACCACCTTACGCATCTAGCTTTACATGGGTACTGAGGAATCAAACCTGTGTCGTGGGGCTTTATAGGCAAGTGCCTTAACTGCTGAGCCACCATGCCCGGCCCTATATATTATTCTTGATGGAACCTGCAGGAGTGTTCATTGCTAGACTGAGTGTTGTGACTCTTCCATCATACGATGTAGTGCCTAGCACTCCAGACACTCAGAGCTTCTTGTTTAGTGAAAGCTCAGGCCTCTTCAGGTAGACTTGGTATTTTGTTTGCCTGATTTTCGTTTATTTTTAAATATTAATTAATTTCTTTATTTAAGACAGGGTCTTCCTGTGTAGCCCATGCTGGCTGAGATCCTCTGGCTTCAGCCTCCGTCATGCTAGGATTAGAGCCATGCCCAGCACATCAAGATTTTACTGTATGCTTACTTGCACCCCAAACAATGAGCAAATGAAACACATGTTTTAGCTTTATTTTGGGTCAAGGCCTTTTTGATGACATGGTCTCTACTGAGCACTGAGTATTTGCACCTGCACTGTGGTGTACATGAATGGATTTGCCAGGTAGCACACCATTTTCAAAAAATACATATTTTATTTATTCATTTTCAAGCAGAGAGAGAGAGAGAGAGAGAGAGAGAGAGAGAGAGGAGTGAGCACCAGGGCCACCATCTTGTGGGTCCTGGGGAATTGAACCCGCAGCCTTGGGCACTCGAGGCAAGTGCCTTAACCGCTGAGCCATCTCTCCAGCCCAGCACACCATTATTTAAACAACCCAGTGAGTCAGTGCTTTGTGTCCAAGTTTTCCTGAAGTGTGAGTCGTCTGGAAAGTAATTCTGAAGATAGATTTGATTCTGTGATGTCCATACCACGTCCCTAGATGATGAGGACTGGTAATGAACAGATAAGGGGCATGCATGTATACACTTATGTGTAAACATATGAAAATGAATCTTAAATATATCTCCTAAATTTTGCTTGTAGTGATTTTCTTTTTATTTTTAACATCACAAAAGCTTTTACTTACCCACAGTTTTTTTTCTAGGAACTTGTACCTCCAGGCCCATACATCCTTCCACAGCTCCTAACTACCCCACAGGGGGAACTCACCGAGTAGAATTCAATGTTGATCACACCCAAGACCTGGACAAAGTCATGTCTGCACTAAAAGGAATTGGCGGTGTTTCAGTTACTTCTTTTTCTGCTAGGTACAATGTCTCTTGTTCTTTCCTTCCTTCCTTCTCTCCTTCCCTCTTTCTCTCTTCCTTTTTTAAAAAAGATTTTATTTATTTATTTGTAAACAGAGATACAGACAGACAGAGTTGAAATCCAGTTGCGTGTACCACTTTGTGCATCTGGCTTACGTGGGTTGGCTTTAAACTCATGGTAATCCTCCTGCCTCAGCCTCCTGAGTGCTAGGATTATAACCATGTGCCACATGGCCTGGCTACAAAACTTTCTGGGTGCCATGTGTTTTGTTTGTTTGTTTGTTTTTTCAAGGTAGGGTGTCGCTCTAACCCAGGCTGACCTGGAATTCACTCAGTAGTCTCAGTGTGGCCTCAAACTCACAGCACTCCTACCTCTGCCTCCTATGCGACATCACACCTGGCTGTTGTGTTTGTTTCTAAGAGAAGCTCTAGAGCAGTGCCTCTCAGCCTGATTCTAGGACCTTCTAGCCTTCCTGGAGTACTTGCTAACAATGCAGGTGGGAGGAAGTTTAAATGAGTAGAGTTCTGTTTGTCAGACCTTTAGTTTCATGTAAATCTGATCTGTTATAGCAGCTTTGTAAACTCTGGGAGATTTCAGGTACATCCGTCCTAAACAGACAAATGATTTTTTTCTAGGTTTGATGGCAAGGAACAGACACGTATCAGTCTGAATTGTATTCAGAAAGCTTTGATGCAAGTCATTGCTTTTCTCTCCCAAAACAGCCAACTTTATCAGAAAACTGAAATTCTTTCACTGCAAAAGGTAATAATATTTTATATTAGATTTTATAGTTACTGTATATTTATATAGCATTACTGATGCCTAGTTGACATTCAAACAACTACACACATCTAATGTATACACTTTGGTGAATCACATTAACTGTTTTTCTTCTTCGTGTTCATTTGCAAAGTGTAGGTCCAAAGGCTCTCAACAGTTAACTAAGGCATCATTGAGAGAGCTGGGGGTGGCTCAGTGATAGTGTGTTTGTCTCACATATGTAAAGTCCAAGGTTCTTTCCTTAGCAACACACACAGAGTGATGTGCCCCAGAAACTATATTGCAAGGTAGATAAATCAGAACTAGGAAAATGTTGGTACTTCCTCAAGGTTATAGACTTGGATATTTATTACCCTGTCCATGAGAGTCAGCTTCAATCTCTGTGATGAACTTCCAAACAGACACAGTTTATGTGAGGAGAAAGGGATTTATTTGAAGTTTATAGATCCAACAGAGAGAGAACCACCAGCAGTACCTCCAGAAGCTAACACATTCTGCAGCCAAACAGCAGGGACTCCAGGCAGAGCTGATGGCTCTCTGCATACCAGATCTGCCCCCAGGAACACCTTAGGGCTGGACCCTAGGATCCACCCACAGTGACACCTCCTTCAGCCAGGAGGCTACACAGAAGCTTTTAATAAAATCCTTGAATCTATTGGGACATCCATTCAAACTACCACACTGCTTGAACAACCATTTCATTCACTCCTTTATGTTGATAGACATCCACGTGCTGATGACTCCTTTACTTTCTGGATCAGAACATTTTTTTCTTTCTTTCTTTTCTTTCTTCTACCCAGACAGACCTGGAACTCACTAAGTTGCCCAGCTGGCCTTGAACTCAGTGTGATCCTCCTACCTTAGCCTCTCAAGTTATAGGTAGGATCCACCATGCTCAGCTAAAAATGCTTTCTAAGATGATACTTTCTACTCACAAGTGTGGCATATTCTAGTTCTACAACTGTTAACCTTATTTCTCCCTCACTATGTATCTTTTCCTTGTTTTCCTCTTCCAGCTCTATTGGTGGCATCATCACCTACTTTACTTGCTGAGTTTTTGCAGCTTTCTCTTGCTCCTGTAAAGCCAAGCTCTGTGGATCCTGTCCCCATATCTATAAAGTATTGTTCTCTTACTTACATGCTCTGCCACCTCTGTAGTTAAAAGCTCATCCTCCCTCTTGGGATGGATGTATTCTCCCAGGGCGCCTGTAGGGGAAGCACAGCTCAGCCTCCTGACCTTCCCATCACACGTTCCCACTAAAGTCTGCTTTCCTATCTAGCCTCCTAGGGCAGTGTCTTTTACTTCTGATACCTTTGTTCACATTCTCCTGGTTTTGAATGCTTTTCCATGTCTCCTACTCTGCCTTGCCATGCTGCACTCGACATCACCCCTTTTGAACTCTTCTGGTATTTCTCAATTTCTTAAGACACAAGTCCAGTAAAACCTTCTTTGTGCTTCCTCAACCTATCCACTTCCAAGTGTCAGCTCATTTAATTTATTATTCCCTTGTGCTTCTATAACAATAGCATCTGCCTTGAATTTAAACATTTTATCTTGAGGATTTATTTAAACATTGAGGAGAGTAAGATTCTGGAAATCAGGATATTTTTTGTCAGGTTTTTTAAGTTAGAACTTCCTGTTGCAAGCTTATAATATTCATATTGCATTGATTTTCTCATTTGCTGTTGGTTTTTTACATTTCTTGGGACTGATGATGGATAGTGTTTGTAACTTCTGTTCCTCTTCAGCCTTTGCTTCTGAATACTGGAATGGGACGGTTATGCACATTGGATGAACCTGTCTCCTTGGAAGCCATGATAGAGCGAATCAAAAGTCACCTAAAGTTAAATCACCTTCGCTTAGCTCTTGGAGTAGGGAAAGCCTTAGGTAAATATATTACCTTCATTATCTAACCTACCTACTATTAACCTTGGACAAAGGTTAAGACTGTTTTAATCTCTTTATTGATTAATTGATTTTAATATACGTATTTATTTGCACTTATGTGTGTGTATATGGGTGCCCCAAGGTTTCTTGCCTCTGAGAAAAAGTCCTGTCTAGCTCATACGTTAAAGTTGCTTGCTTGCAAAGGCTGCCAGCCTGGGTTTGATTCCCCAGTACCCCCATAAAGCTAGATGCAAGGAGTTCCAATTGCTTGTGGAGTTTGTTTGTAGTGGCAAGTGGCCCTGGCATGCCCATACTCTCCTTTTATCCTCCCCCCTCTCACAAATAAATGTTTTTTAGAGCCGGGCTTAGTGGTATAGCACTCGTGAGGCAGAGGTAGCAGGATGCATGTGAGTTCAAAGACAGCCTGGGACTATGGAGTGAATTCCAGGTCAGCCTCAGCTAGAGTGAGACCTTACTCTGAAAAAAACAAAAATAGGGCCTGGAGGGATGGCTTAGTAGTCAAGGCGCTTGCCTGCAAAGCCTAAATGGCCCGGGTTCAGTTCCTCAGTATCTACATAAATACAAATGCACAAAGTAGTGCATGCATCTCTCTTCTCTCTCTCTCTCTGCTTGCTAATAAATTTTTTTAAAGTTTTTTGAGGTAGGGTCTCACTCTAGCCGCTAATAAATTTTTAAAAATTAAAAAAAAACTCAAAAGCTGGGGCATGGTGGCGCATGCCTTTAATCCTAGCACTCAGGAGGCAGAGGTAGGAGGATTGCCATGAGTTTGAGGACAAGCTGAGACTACATAGTGAATTTTAGGTCAGCCTGAGCTATAGTGAGGCCATACCTCGAAAAACCAAAAAAAAATATTTTAAAAAAGCCTCAATATATGATCTATGTATATGTGTGTATAATATATTAAACTTTCTTAGTTCTACTGTGCTTATCTCATCAGTAGGGGAAATTGCTAATTATAAATTGGTCTCTGAGGGAGTAAGTCATCTGATAAAAATAGAACTCTAGGCAGAAAATGATGTGTTACTTCTCCTCAACTCATGGTCCAGAACATGTCACATTGCCCAGTACAACTCAGGAGGATATATGCTGTGAATCATGGTTACAATGTCAACTTTGCACTTTATAAGTCTGGTCATATTTTTCTTCTCCCTTCCTCTTACTTTTGAGAGGGTCTCATGTATCTCATACTGGCCTTGAACTCTGTGTAGCCAAGGAAGGGTTTGCACTTCTCATCCTTCTGCCTTTATCTCTCAAGTGCTGGGATCACAGGCATACACCACCATACCCAGTTTATGTGATTCAGGAAATTAAGCCAAGGGCTTTGTGAATGCTAGACAAGCACTCTACTAACTGAACTACATCCTCAGTCCCTAGACTGGTAATATTTTTATTTATTAATTCAAGAGAGAGGAGAGAGTATGAGTGTGGTTGTGCCAGGGCCTCCCGTCACCACAAATGAATTACAGATGCATGCCTTAATTTGTCCATCTGGCTTTACATGGGTATTGGGGAATCGAACTTGGGCTAACTAGCCCTAGACAGGTAATATTTTGTGGTGAGGTTTTATTTATTTATTTATTTTTGGTTTTTTAAGGTAAGGTCTCGCTCTAGTCCAGGCTGACCTGGAATTCACTATGTAGTCTCAGGGTGGCCTTGAACTCATGGCAATCCTCCTACCTCTGCCTCCGGAGTGCTGGGATTAAAGGCATGCGCCACCACGCCCAGCTTGTAAAGTTTTATTAAATAGTGTGATTCAGTGCAGTTACTGAATTTTGTACCTACTGCTTTTCTTGTGGCTCTTCCCAGTGCTTTTAAAAACAGAAAGAAAAGAGATATTTATGGGACAGCTGCAGTGAGGTCTGCCCTGGAAATTGCTGAGCTGTGAAATGAGTGTCTGTCCTGGTGTGAACTCCCATTACAGAAGCAGGGGACGCAGCAGTTAGGAGTGTTCTTTCTGAAGCCTGGCTTCAAATGTTTCCTCCTTTCTATTTGCTATGTGCCAATGACAGGGTATTTAATTACTCTGTCCTAGTGTCCTCATCTGTTAAAACTACATTGTTAACCTACTGAAGTAGCTCAAAGGAGTGTACTATAGTCCATTTACACAGCACAGTGACCAGCACACTTTCCAGTGAATGCTAGCTAGTTTCATTCCGTGGGAAGTATTATCACTTCCATTTTATAGGTGAGAAGTAGAAGTTCAGAGACATAAGTAACTCAAACAGCTCCTGGGAGTTAATTTACAAAGAAACTGGCTGGGAGAGGGAGAAGTGAGATTTGACTGATTTGACTCTGTCTCCAAAACAAAACAGAGGAGAGAGAGAGAGAGAGAGGAGAGAAATTGCCTAAATCTGCTCGTTCTAACTTGTTCCTCACATAGAGACAGTACCTGCCTACCACTTCCCACTGTCTGAAGACCCAGGTGAGTTTCCTTTAGGAGCACTGTGATAATGCTTAGAGCTTCTGCAGCATCACTATGACTCAGGGATCTGTGGGTCTGTGCAATGGCATCCAAGGAATAATGTTCTTCTTGCCTTATGTCCTCTGTTCATACCAAAGATGGATCTGTTGGCCTATGTTAAAACATGTTTTGTAGAGCTGGGCATGGATGGTGCACCCTTATAATCCTAGTGGTTGTGGGGCTGAGGCAAAAGATCACTATTTCAAAGCTGACCTTGAATTCATGATTCTCTTACCTTTGTTTCACAAGTGCTGGGATTACAGGCATGTGTTACCATGTCATTATACTTATTTTTTGTTATTGTTAATGTTTTGTTTTTTTCCAGGTAGGGTCTTACTCTACCCAGGCTGACCTGGAACTCACAATGATCCTACCTCTGCCTTTCAAGTGCTGGTATTAAAGGTGTGCACCACCATGCCCAGCTATATTTTTTAATTAAGCATAATTTATGTACTAGTGAAGAAACTAGGTATAAAATCTGTAATATGTTTAGGATTCTTGGTACAGATTGTAATAAACTAAAAGGGGATTATAAAATGTCTTTGGTTTTAAAAATATCTTATTGCCTTTTTCTTAAAGAATCTCAAATCAAAGTTGTAGCCTTATGTGCTGGTTCTGGGAGCCGTGTTCTACAAGGAGTAGAGGCTGACCTGTACCTCACAGGTGAGAGCCTTGAGATCTTTCTCAATCTTGTTTTTTTTTAATCCCCTCCCTCACGCCCCCTCCTTTCCTTTAAATATTTTTATTGATTTAAGAGAGAAAGACAGGGAGAGAGAGCAAAAAGGAATATGGGTGTGTCAGGGCCTCCAGCCACTGCAAACGATGCATGCTCCACTTTGTGTGTCTGCTTCTTTTTACATGGATAATGGATACTGGGAAATCGAACCCAGGTCAGCAGGCTCGCAAAGAAGCTCCTTTAACTATTGAGTGATCTCCCCAGCCTTCTACCTGATTTTTTTTTTCTTTTTGACAAATCCCTTTTTTTTTTTTTTTTTTGGAGGTAGGGTCTCGCTCTACCCCAGGCTGTAGTCTCAGGCTGGTCTCAGACTCATGGCAATCCTTCTACATCTGCCTCCCAAATGCTGGGATTAAAGGCATGTCTCATGCTTAGTGTTCCTGATTTTTAAAAAAATGAATTTATTTATTTATTTGAGAGAGAGAGAATGGGTACGCCAGGGCCTCCAGCCACTGCAAATGAACTCTAGCTACATGGGCGACCTGTGTAGCTGGTTTTATGTGGGTATTGGGAATTGAAGTCAGGTCCTTCTGCTTTGCAGGCAAATGCCTTAGCCATCTCTCCAGCTCTGTACTTGTGTTTTTAAAAATTTTTTAATTTTATTATGTATTTGCATGCAGAGAGTAGAGAGGAGAGCGAGGGAGGGAGGGCATGGTGGCACCAGAGATTCTTGCCAATGCAGAAAAACTCCAGAACCATGTGCCATTTTGTGCATCTGGCTTTATGTGGGTACTGGGGATTTGAACCTGGGCTGTCAGGATTTGCAAGCAAGTGCCTTAACCACTGAGCAATCTCTCCAGCCCGCTACCTTATTTTTTGAGATATAGTCTCTCGCTGAGTCTACTGCTCACAAATTTGGTCAGACTAGCTAGCGAGAGATCCTCTTGTTTCTGCCTCCCCAGCCCCAGGAGTATAGGTGCATGCCACCACTCCTGGTTGGTTGGTTTGTCTGTTTTTGTTTATATTTTTGGTTTGTGTTTTACCTGGGTACTGGGGTTTAAACTCAGGTCCTCTGGCTTGCATGACAATCACTTTACTTAACTGAGCCATCTCACTGTAGCCCAAGCTGACCTGGAATTCGTTCTGTTGCCTAGGTTGGCTTTAAACTGTGATACTACCTCAGCCTTTCCCCCTCAAACCTCAAGCGTGGGGATTAAAAGGCATGAGCCACCATGGCCAACTTGGTAATGCTTTTTTCTGATGTATCTGTATGGGTGTGTGTGAGCACACCAGGATCTCTTGCTGCTGCGGCAAGTACCTGTTCAGCCTTTCATGCATGGGTGGGAAATGGATCCTGAGCCAGCAGGCTTTGCAAGCTAGCACCTTTAACCTCTGAGCCCCGTGAAGGTAATTCTTGTAGAAGATTGTTATAAAAGGACCAAGCTTGGAGCTGAGCTTAGTGGAAAAGAGCTTACATCAGACCCTGAGTTCAGTCCTTAGCACACCCAAAAAAACCAAGCATGGTCCCTCCCCTGTCATCTCTGCACTGCTCCTGGACGTGATATAATCACTTGTTCGCTCCCGCACAGACATCATAAAGTGATGCAGCCCATATGACTTTGACCACCGTGCCTGTGCTATGTAGAGTTGAGACTTTCTTTGCTGTTTTGTGCAGCAAACCCCGGGATCTTGTGCATGCTAGGCAGGCGCTCTGCAACTGAACTACATATCCAGTCCATAGCTTGAACCTCACACTTCCAAACTGTGAGCTAAATAAACTTTGTGAGTAGTGTGTGTCGGGTATTTTTGTTATAGTGATGCAAAGCTGACTTTGGAAGACAGGAAAACTATAGCTCTTTAGCTTTACATCTGAAGCATGTCTGCACCTGTTCCTGGCTACAGAACGCAAACACAGCCTTCATTGCTGCGGCAGTGGCTTGGCCCCTGCCAACTCAGCTCACTTCTCATGCCGTTGTGCTTTTCTTTTGGCAGGTGAAATGTCCCATCATGATATTCTGGATGCAGTTTCCCAAGGCATAAATGTCATCCTTTGTGAACACAGCAACACTGAACGAGGCTTTCTTTCCGACCTTCAGGATATGCTGGCTGCTCATTTGGAGAATAAGATTAATATTATTCTGTCTGAGAAAGACAGGGATCCTCTTCAAGTGAAGTAAGATATACAGGGATATCAGGATGACACAAGCTACACATCTTTGGATCTGAACTCAAGTGTGAGCTGGGCATGGTGGTGCACACCTTTAGTCCCAGCACTCAGGAGGCAGAGGTAGGAGGATCACCATGAGTTCAAGGCCAGCCTGGGACTAGATAGTGAATTCCGGGTCAGCCTGGGCTAGAGTGAGACCTTACCTCAAAAACAAAAAAATTACCAAAAGCTCAAGGGGTGGAAATGGCTCAGCAGTCAAGCCTAAGGCCTTGGCATGCCCATTCTGTCTCTCTTCTCTTTCTTATTGCAAATAAGTAAATAAAAATATTTTTTAAAATATTGCTAAAATCTATTTCCTTAACATTCTTGGGAAGTAGATATTATAGATGGGATGTGTCAATATCTCCATCCTTGGGTAATTTTAAACATATTTCAGGACTCAGTGGTTAAAGGTGCTTGTTTACAAAACTTGCCAGCCTAAGTTCAGTTCCCCAGTTACCCATGTAAAACCAGATGCAAAAAGAAGTGCATGTGTCTGAGTTGTGTGTTTTCTGCAGTGGCAAGAGACCCTGGTGTACACAAACACACACATACATACATGCAAATAAATAAAAATATTTCAAATGTACTTAGTTGAAAAAAATTGAGAGAGAAAAAAGAGTTGAGTATGGTCACACCACGGCCTCCAGCCACTGCAAACCAACTCCAGGCGCATGTGCCACTTTGCATCTGGCTTTACATGGGTGCTGGGGAATTAACCCTGGGCCATCAGGCTTTGCAAAAAGCACATGTAACCACTGAGCAATCTCTACAACCAAAAGATACTTTAAAACAGGTGCACACTTAAAAATCCCAGATTTTAGAGGTTTCCATATCCACCTAAATTTAAATTTCCCACTCTAGCTGGGTGTGGTGGCACACACCTATAATCCCAGCACAGGGAATGCAGAGGTAGAATCACTGTGAGTTGGAGGCCATCCTGTGACTACATAGTGAATTCTAAGTCAGCCTGGACTAGAGTGAAACCCTACCTTGAAAAACCAAAAATAATAGATGTGGCCTAGGGAGATGGCTGAGCTTAAAAGCACTTGCTGTTTGAGCCTGAAGACCAAAATCTATGTAAAGCAGGACACAGCAGTGCACACATCTAGAATCACTGCATGCCTACTGAAACCATGGGAGATGGACTCAGGAAAATCCTGAAAGTGTAGAAGGGACAGCAGCTAACCTGGCATATTCAGCAATGAACAAGAGACCCGGAGGTTGTTCTCTGACCTCCACAGAGTGCTCAGATGCTAAAGGAACTTGATGCAAAGCCTTCTGGCCCAGGTTTGATTCCTCAATACTCATGTAAAAGCAGATGCACCAAATGGCGTGTTCATCTGGAGTGCATTTGCAGGGGCAAGAAGCCCTATTACATTCATACTTTCTAGAACTCTGATAAACAAATAGCATGTGCACACACACACATAACTGATTATATTCTATTGCTTGAATTTTTTGTTTTCTGGGGATTAAAATCAAGATTCCATGCATGTGAGGTAAGTGCCCTATCACTGAACTACATGCTACATTCCAATCCCCTATTTAATATTTATTTATTTAATTTATTTATTTTTGGTTTTTCGAGGTAGGGTCTCACTCTAGCCCAGGCTGACCTGGAATTCACTCTGTAGTCTCAGGGTGGCCTTGAACTCATGGTGATCCTCCTATCTCTGCCTCCCGAGTGCTTGGATTAAAGGCATGCACCACCATGACCGGCTTTAATATTTATTTCTATGGAAAGAGAGAGAATGGGCCCTTTAGCCACTGCAAAGGAACTCCGGCTCAAACTCCTATTTTTTATTGATAAGAAGTAATGGTGTGTGGCTGTCAGATATACTTAGTGATTACTTACCAGCATTTTGTGCCAGATGCTCTACTATGTGTTTCCTAAACATTGTGATTTAGCAATCCTCATAAGTATATAGGTAGGATTCTCATTTTACAGAAACTAAAAAGGTTAAGTAGTTTGCCCAAGGTTGCAGAGCTAGAAAGTGATAAAGCTAGTATACAGATTGAGGCAGACTAGTCCTAGAAGTTTAGTGAACAACTTTTTTTCTTGGTCTGTAGCTCAGACTGGCCTAGAACTCATAATCCTACCTTGGTCTTCAGGTGCTGGGATTGCAGGTTTGTGCCACCATGTCCAATCCCAAACCACTTTTTTTTAAACATTTTAAAAAGTGCTCTAACTTTTTTTTTCTCATTTCAAGAAAACATTCTCTTATTTTATTCTCATTTCGACAAGTGTCCTTATTTGGCACCTTAGGGCAATAAGCCTGGGCTACTCATAGCTCTCATTTGTAGGTCTCCATGCCCACGGGCATCAGAGTGTCTGTTCCTGGCTTTGGTCCCTTAGAGAGGGGAGATCTGTCTGTATGTGATGTGCTAATGGTGCCTGCCACAAGCTGGTGGAAAAGTCCGTGAAACTGTAGCCTGCTGGGACTAGAAGCCAAGCAATGCCTTGAGACAAGTTCTTTTCTCAAGCAGCAGATTGCCAGATAGGTCTAGTCATGCTTTTAACATTCTGTTGACTCTGGAATGAAAGAGGACCATTCTCACGCACGGCATATAAGCGGAGATACAAGCCCTGCTCCGTATTTATAGCTCATCCATCTAAAGAAGTCTGGCTTGGACGGTAGGTAAGCTCTTTCTTAGGTTAGTGCTGCTGGCTGGACAAGCCTTTTTGTAAACAAGCACATCTCTAGAATCCACAGGAAGTATTCAGAGCCTACCAAGACATTTTACTTATATGCAGTTTCCAACTGTCAGAGGAGTTTGGTACTCTCTGGGTGGGGCCTTCTCAGGGGCTCAATCCAGGATAATTTAGAGCATGAATAACATTTCAAGGATCAAGGCTGCGCTCTAAGTCTTGCTAAGTAAGGAAACAATGTCAGTCATGACTGACAATGAGAAAACTAGACACTCAGCTGGGCACAAGCAGTAACTGCCTTTGGATCAAGACCTCTCCTCATGTGGCTTTGGCTTCGGTGGGGCCAGGACTAGAAGCTTCAGCACTCCAGCTCTGCAGTGCTCCCTCTCTGGCTCCTGCATGAGGCTAGTTGACTCGACAAGCACGGATCATGAGCGGCTTTAGGAGACGTGCCTCAGGCCGAACCAGAGCTCTCGGGTCTGCTCCACCAGCTTCTGGCACAGCAGCATCTCAAAGACGAACTTGAGGCTAAGCACAGCCAGCCGCTTCTCCACATCTTGGAAGAGAAGCACAGACACTGTGGAGGTGAAGTAGGTGCTGAGCCTGTCAGCGGCAAAGGGCACAAACACCAGGAGAGGCCCCGGGCCAAGCTGTCCACTCGCAGTTGCCAGCGACAAGAATACCAGCAGAGCCAGCAGGTGCACCATCTCCAAGGTATCGAAACCCAGCTCCTGCACCATCGCGCATCCTGGCCGCCCCATCTGGCCCAGGCCCGGGACCCACCAGCGGAGACCCGCTGTGCCGGTCACCATGCCCCCAGTGCTTTAACTTTTTATTGATAGCTTCCATAATTATAGACCATAAACCATTATAATTCCCTCCCCCTATTCCTTTCCTGTCAATTAGTCATCTTTCCTCCCATTATGTGTAGGTATCATCAGGCACTGCGAAATCATGAATATCAAGGCCATCTGTGTCTGGAAGTTTGCATTGTAAGCAGTCCTACCCTTTGGTCCAAGCCATTTCTTAAATACACTAATGATGAAACTGAGACTTAGGTGGCATAGATGAAATGTTTTTGTTTTCTTTTGGTTTTAGAGGTAAGGTCCCGCTCTAGCTCAGGCTGACTTAGAATTCACTAGTTTCAGGGTGGCCTCGAACTCACAGCGATCCTCCTACCTGCCTCCCAAGTGCCGGGGTTAAACAAGTGTGCCACCACACCAGGCAAGAAACTCATTTTTAAGCTAAGTGTGGTGATGTGCACCTACTATCACAGGACTCGAGAAGACAGTGATAAGAGGATCATGACTTCAAGACCATCCTCAGATACACAGCAAATTCAAGGCCAGCCCAGGCTCTATGAGATATACTTTAACCCTTATCAGGCCATAGTGTTGCACACCTTTAATCCCAGCACTCACGCGGGAGACAAAAGTAGGAGGGTCACTGAGTTTAAGGCCAGCCTGAGACTAGAGTGAAACCCTAAACAAAAAATTAAACCCTTAATATTTCATATAAATTATATAAGACAAAAATTGTGTGTGTGGTGGTTTTAGTCCCAACACTAGAGAGGCAGGAGGATCATGAAGTTCAAGGCCACCCTGAGACTACATAGTGAATTCCAGGTCAGCTTAGGCTAGAGGAAGACTGTTACCTCAAAAAACCAAAAAAGAAATATGAAACGGTTTAAAAGATAAGAAATGAGAAATGCTGAATCAGTATATTTTTTTAAAAATTTTTTTGGATTTTTTTTTTTTTTTTTTGAGGTAGGGTCTCGCTCTAGTCCAGGCTGACCTGGAATTCACTATGTAGTCTCAGGGTGGCCTTGAAATCATGGCGATCCTCCTACCTCTCTGCCTGGGATTAAAGGCGTGTGCCTGGCGTTTTTTTTAATGTTTTAATGAAGAATTTCATTTTTAAGTGTGAAGTAGTTAAGGATGTGAAGACTGGAATCTGACAATGGCCAGTTTAGCCTTTTTGTTTTTCCTTTTTAAAAAAAGCTCACAAATATTTAGGAGACTTAAAATTACCCCTTTACAGGGGTGGGGGGGGTATGGTGAGTTTTGTCTGCTTTAGAGAAAAATTGGGATTTTTTTTTTTTAGGCAACTAATCCAATGCTATGCACTTCCACATTATTCAAAAAATAAAAATAAAAATGCCAATATACAAGAATGGAGTGTTTTTATTTTCTTTGTCCTGAAAACAAATACTAAAATACAAATTGCATTTTGTTTCTTAGCCTGGCTTCTCACTTCTATCATGAGAACCAAAATTATGGTACAAATATTAACTGTTTCAAATATCACAGTCCAAAGTTTATGTGCTTTCTAAATTGGGCATTATGCCCTACTTACTCCTCTCACTATCCCACCTGAATAACCTCCTCCCTCCCCCACAAGTATGTAACCTAAGTCCACAATCTGTACCTTCTCCTGTCACTTCAGAAATGACACAAGGATCTGCCTCTCCTCTTGTCACATGGCACATTAAGGAGTATTAAAGGGCCCTCAAAAATTAGGAATAGCATCTAGTACAAAAGAGTTCCAAAGCATCCAATTCCACATTATCCCTGAGCACACTGTTCATCCCAGCAACAAATCTACAGAGAGGTAATAAATTAAAGGCACATATTTTCCAACTCGATGACCACTTCATAGTACACCAGCCAGGCTAATCAGAAGTTCTAATTAATATACCTCCTCAATATTAAATCTTTTATGCTGGAAAAATAATCTAATGTTGCATGTAAACACAACATTTGACTAGAGAAGTGGCGGCTGCGGTTGGTTCGTCAACCCTTCCACATCAGAGTAAAGGGCAGCTTAAGCCTCCTCTTCCTTTTCCAGGAAGTCAGTCAATGTTCCACTGTCAACAGGAATTAATAAATACTCCACACCATCAGTTCCCTAGAAGACATAAGAATATATGTTAGTAAACCGGGTGTGGTGGCACACACCTTTAATCCCAGCACTCGGGAGGCAGAGGTAGGAGGATCACCATGAGTTCGAGGCCAGCCTGAGACTACAGAGTGAATTCCAGGTCAGCCTGGACTAGAGTGAGACCCTAGCTCGAAAAACCAAAGGGGGAAAAAAAAAAAAGAATATATGTTAGTCCTTTGTAAAAGAGACATCGAATCTTCTCATTAACAAAAAAAAAAGGGGGGGGGGCTGGAGAGGCTCAGCAGTTAAGGTACTTACCTGAAAAACTTAATGACCTGAGTTTGAATCCCCAGTAGCCATGTAAAGCTAGATGCACAAAGTGGCACATACATATGGAATTCGTTTGCAGTGGCTAGAGGGCCTGTCATGCCCTTTCTGTCTCTCTGCTTGCAGATAATAAATAAAATTAAAAGAGTAAAATGTGTTAGAGCTGGGCATGGTGGCGCATGCCCTTAAGCCCAGCACTGGGGAGTACAGGTAGGAGGTGACTTAAAGGCCACCCGGAGACTATGTAGTGAATTACATGTCAGCCTGGGCTAGAGCAAGACCCTACATCAAAAACAAAAAGGTTTGATTCCTGTGTGTTGTGTAGTTTTGGAGGAAGGGTCTCACTCTGTAGCTCCAGGCTGACCTCGAATTCATGGTGCTCCACCTACATCAGCTGAGTGCTGGGACCAATGGCATGCACCCCATACCTGGCATTGGATTTGATTTCTTTCAGGCTATATTTTAAATACACATAAATATAAAGATTAAAACAAAAGGTCCACGAGCATATGTATCTACTAAAGCACGGAGTTTAGTCACTTTATAGCAGACTAGAGGGTGAGCAGGTCTCTTCTTAAGTGCATTAGGTCTTTCATCCTGCCAGAATCGGACAGTATTGACTTCTCTGTCCTTTCCCCTCTCTTTCAATAATATCCTCCCCACTGGCTTTTGAATACATTCAAGTATCTCCCACTTAAAAATAGCCTTTAAAGGCCCCTTCATTCCTCTCCAACTAATGCCTTATTCTTCACCTTTCTACAGAGTTGTGTATAAAGTCTATCTCCTCCTTTCTCTGCACAGTCCACTCCATAGTTCAGTGGGATCAATTGCTCCCATTATTGTATTTTACTTAGACCACACCAAGGGATTCCTACAGATACTTTCAGTCAATATCTTACCAGGCTCAATGCAGCATGTGACACTGCAAAGTACTCTCTCTTCCTTATGCTTTTCTGGTCTGTAACATCATACCTGTGACGGTTTGAATGAGAATATGTGTCCCTCACAGCCTCAGGTATTTCTGATTAAGGTGAAGCTTCCTGCTTAAGTCTCCAGGAGCCTGCTGGAGGAGGTGTCACTGGGGGCGAATCCTGGGGACCAGCCCTAAGGTGTGACAAGAGCAGTTTAAACTCTTGACAATTTTGTGCTTGATTTTGGTGTTTGCTGGTTTCTCTCTGTTTGGATCTATGAAAGGGAACAGCTTCTTCCACCACTGATGGAACGAAATTTCCCTGGATTTATAAGCTGAAATAAACCTGTTCCTCCCATAAACTGTGTCTGCTTGGATGTGCATACAAGCAATGTGAAACTGACTGCAACAGCTGTCCCTCCTACCCTTGTCCATAACTAAATAATATGCACTATTCCTGGTGGACAACACTAAAACAGCAGTCTTACCTTCTTTGTTCTTATAAGTCTGTGGTCCCTAAATTCAGTTAACTGGGCTCGGAGTGTTAGATCACTATTGACAAGGAATGCTTCCCGACATTGCTGGTAAAACTCTTGAAAAGAAAGTCCTAGAGAATAAAAAGAGATGTAAACCTAAGTCAGCATTTAAAAGATGTCCTATACACAGATAGCCATGTAGAGACCACTTAGGTACTGCACATATTGTCTTATAGCTCTTAAAGAGGATTAACCACTAAACATAGTTGATTGTGACTGTGAACACTTTTAAATAGTGTGAATAAAGTTGACTTTATGTTCTTTGTGAGATGTGAACAATCATTAAACTGTTTACATACACATTATTTTCCAAAGGGGGGGGAGCAAAGATGCCAGACATATGGCAAATATTTAATTGGCAGGCACATAACCATAGTGACAGCACATGAAATTGAAAAGTGGGGTTGTCTTTCAGGTCCATTGGCAAACAACTGATTCAGCAGGATCTGTAAGGCTGCTTAAAAACCAGCTACAGGTTTGGGCAGGCAAACCTACCAGAGAGCAACCACTCATCACTATGGTGAGAAATGCAGGGCTCTCATCAGATACCAGATCAAGGAACTGAGACCAGGGTGGGAATGGGGGGGGGGGGTAAAGGGTAGTCAAAGTTTAATATCATAAATATTGGATACCAATGTAGGAAGAGTTATCCTGGTTATCCAGTTGATACTTTATTAGTAGCCTGAAAATCCCCCTATGGAAAGAAGACAAACAGGAATTGAAATTCAGAAAATTAACATCAAGATAGTAGTCAGAGCAACAAAGAAAACGTCAAATGCTTAGCCTGGCTGTATTAGCATCCTTTCTTCCAGCAACACCACATCCTTAATTACAGAGGAAAAGCTTTTATAATCTAGGAGTACTTTTCTTCCAAGTAGAAAATTTGGAACATACTACACACACATACTCTAAAAAGGAAAATAATTTCATAATCCTAAAATAGCCACTGATAGCATGCATATATTTTTTTTTCTTTTTTTTTTTTTTTTCCTCCTGTCTTCAATATACAAATCAGCCTTTTTGGGAAGTTGAAGTCAGGGCCTCATGCATGACAAGCAAGTGGTCTACCATGAATAAGACCTAAAATCACATTTGGAAAGTAACAAAGTTCATTAAAACGAATGTAATAGATTACTGCTATTGTACATCTATCTGTAATGAAGCAGTATAGAACATATACATTTGCATATTTATATAGTATACACAATTTTATAGATCTCTTCACTGACTTTCATCATGTCTTTAAAAACCTCCTAGGAAGTCGGGCCTGGTGGCACATGCCTTTAATCCTAGCACTTGGGAGGCAGAGGTAGTAGGGTTACTGTGAGTTCGAGACTACCCTGAGACTACATAGTGAATTCCAGGTCAGCCTGGGCTACAAGTGAGACCCTACCTCGAAGAAAAAAAAAAAAAAAAAACTAGGGCTAGGCTTTAGTTAGGGCCAGTGCTTGCTTAGTATCCCATCACTAGGAAATCCCTCGCACTGAGATTATAGGCTTATATAGATTATATCACACTACTGTTGCCCCCATGCTGAAATTAGTTAAGAATTTTTTGGTTTTTGGGCTGAAGAGATGGCTTAGTGGTTAAGGCGTTTGCCTGCAATGCAGAAGGACCTGAGTTCGATTCCCCAGTGCCCATGTAAAGCCAGATGCACAAGAGGGCACATATGTCTGGAGTCCATTTGCAGTGGCTGGAGGCCCTGTTGTGTCCATTCTCTCTGTCTCTCTCTGTCTCTCTCTCAAATAAATAAATATTTTTTAAAAAAAGAATTTTTTGGTTTTTTATTTTGTTTTTTTTCATGGTAGTGTCTCACTCTGGCCCAGGCTGAGCTGGAATTCACTATGTAGTCTCAGGATGGCCTCTCAGTGATCCTCCTACCTCTGCTTCCACAAGTGCTGGTATTTATTTATTTATGAATGAGAGAGAGAGAGGTGCAGGCAGACAGAGACTGGGTACGCCAGAGCCTCCAGCCATAGCAAATGAACTCCAGACACATGCACCCTCTTATGGCTTTTATATGGGCACTGGGGAATTGAACTAGGGTTCTTCTGTGTTGCAGGCAATGCCTTAACCACTAAGCCATCTCTTCAGCCCGGGATTAAGATTTTTGATCAACCGTGTTCATACAAAATAAGACTACACAACTTTCAGGATGAACAAAAATTTAATAGCCAATTTTTTTAAAAGCGTTAGAGGCTAGTGCACACATTGAGTTACGCTAAACTATGAATTGCATGAGTAATCAGTACCATATTTCTGAGTTCTGCTGTATGGACTACCAATTTTGACACATACTAACTTGTAGTAATCCTTTAGTAGACTTATGAAGTAACAAAGCTCATTTAAAGTATTATTTGCAGGGCTGGAGAGCTGGCTCAGCAGTTAAAGTGCTTGTCTGCAAAGCCTAATAACCTGGGTTCAATTCCCCAGCACCCAAGTAAAGCCAGATGCACTAAGTGGCGCATGCACCTGGAGTTCGTTTGTAGTGGCAGGAGGTCCTGGTGTGCCCATTTTGTCTGTCTCTCTTCACTCTCTCTCTCTCGCTGCTTGCAAGTAAATACATAAAACTATTTTTTAAAAATAGTAGCATTTGAGGATTAACATGAAATCTGTGTTGATGATAGATACAGGTGAGGATCTTGGTGGTGGTTGTTATATAAGACATGTGACAAAACCACAGAGGCTTATGTAGTGATGAAATCTGAGTAAGTTCTTTCTTAGCTTTTCTTCCCCCTCCTCCTTTTACAAGGGTGAGACAGACCGACTTTGAACTCACTACTCTCCTGTCTCAGCATCCCAAGTGCTGAGGTGTCAGGGAAAATTTTGTGCTTTTAATATTTTACTATGGTTGTATGAGATTCTGTGGACAGACAGCTGCTTGCATAGGGATTGAGCAAGACTGTCCCATACAATTTTAGATAGCATTCTATAAACATTTCAAAAAGAAATACATACATACACATAAACACATGTGAAAGAAAAAATAGAAAATAATTGCAACATTATAAAAAAAGACATATCACCATCCTCTATTATCTCCTCCTTTTTTCTTCTCAAGGGCTAGCACTATCCCGTTTAAGCATTTTCTTTAATATTTTATTTGAGAGTGAGAGGCAGACAGAGAGAAATTGGTGCACTAGAGCCTCCAACCACTGCAAATGAACATTAGATACTTTCTTTCTCACCTTCCCTTACTCTCTCCCTCCCTCTCTTTCTTTCTGACATAAGGTCTTGCTCTAGCCCAGGTAGTCTAGGCTGGCCTTGAACCAACTAGCAGCATTTTTACTTCAGCCCCCCAAGTGAATATTTCTAACTTTCATTCACAATGATGTGCAAATTTGCCCAGTATATACAACTGTTTTACATGCTTATTTTTGTACCTATTATTCTGTCTAGTTTAGCATTTGTCTTTAAAAATTCCCTGTACAATAAACAATATGGTCACACTACTGTATCAAACTCCTGCTACTATGCTGCTTCAGGACCCAAAATGTACTTGGGGTATGGCTTTATCTCTCCTCACTGCTTCATAATTCTGTTCTATTGAGATGTTTATTTATTATTTATTTTATTTTATTTTATTTTTTTTTTTTTGAGGCAGGGTCTCGCTCTAGTCCGGGCTGACCTGGAATTCACTATGTAGTCTCAGAGTGGCCTTGAACTCACAGCAATCCTCCTACCTCTGCCTCCCAAGTGCTGGGATTAAAGGCGTGCACCACCACGCCCGGCTATGAGATGTTTATTTTTTAATAGTTATTTATTTGCAAACAGGGGTGGGGGAGAATGTGTGTGCTAAGTCAATCAGCACCTGCAAAGAAACTACAGATACATGTGCCACTCTGTGCATCTGGCTTTTACATGGGTAGTGGGGAATTGAACCCGGGTCCATAGGCTTTGCAGGTAAGTGCCTTACCTGTTGAGCCTCTCTCCAGCTCCAACATGTTTATATTTTTGAGCCAGATATATATATATATATATATATTTTTTTTTTCCTATTATGCTGTGCATTTGTAACAAAAGGGGGTTAATTATTGGGATTCTCCTGTCTGTCTTCCATTTCATTGCAGCAGGGCTGGGATTACAGATTCTCACTACTGTGGGTTCTCAGGATCCAAATTCATGTTCCTCCTGCCTCCACTTCTTCAGCAATATCCAACGGGCATGTGCCACCACAACCGGCACGGGATCCAAATTCAGGTTGTCAGTCTTGCAGAGCAAAGTGATTTTGTTCACTGAGTCATCTCCCAGCCACAATAGGAAATGAATTTAAGTAGGAAAGTATTATGCCATCTTGACCAAAAGTTTCTCTCATTACCTTCTTACTATTTAAAAAAACAGGCTGGAGAGATGGCTCATCAGTTAAGGCACTTGCCTGCAAAGTCTAATGACCTGAGTTCCATTCCCCAGTGTCCACATAAGCCAGATGCACAGGGTGGCGCATGCATCTGGAGTTTGTGTGCCCATTCTCTCTCTTTGAATCTGCACTTCTATCTCTCTGCTTGCAAATAAATAAAAACCAAATAGTAATAATAATAAAAAAATTTTAAGAGGAAAAAAAAAATCTTTGCTAATCTTGCTTGCCCATTACTTAAGAAGCAGAGTTTTCTGTCAAATTTAAACACAATCATTTATACTTTGATTAATTTATGGGTCTAATGCATTTGTGACTTTGGGGGAAGGCATTGCTTTTATAATAGTCTATCATCAAGAACATACTACTTTTTTCTTCTTTTGTGTGTTTTGCTTCTTTTTGTTGTTTTGAGAAGCTTGCCTTGAACTCCAGAGGCTTGCCTTGAACTCACTAAGCATCCAAAGATGACCTTGAACTCCTGACCTTCCTGCCTCTATTTCCCAAGTACTGGAATTATAGGCTGGTATCATTTGCTAGAATTATAGGTCTTTTTACTAGTGGTTTTTTGTTTTTGTGTTGAGGTAGAGTCTTGCACTAGCCCAGGCTAACCTGGAATTCACTATGTAGTCTGGGATTAAGGGCTTGTGCCACCATGCCTGGCTATTTTTGAGGTAGAATCCAAACTTTCCTAGAACCCATGATCCTCCTGCTTGAGACACCTTATTTCTTTGATTTCAGGTGTGTATTACCACATAGGCTTGCCTTCCTTCTTTCCTTTTTTTATCTTTATTCTCAGCAAGGTTTGTTGATTTTCAGCATTTCAGTTTATTATACAGTACAGTTCTAAAATTTTATACTTTTGAGGATAGCAATACTATACTGCTCAACTGAAAATAATCATAAAACTTATTAAGTAAAATCTGAGGTAGGAGGTATGGTGATACACACCTGCAGCTTGGGAAGGCAAGACAGGATTATTTGAACACATGAGCTCAAGACCACCAGCATCAGTGATATATAGCAAAACCCCATCTCACATACAAGAGAGAAAGAATTTTGCAGAATTCTGCTTTTGCTCTATGATCACAAGATAAGATGTTCTTGTTCAGAATAGCAACATGAGGAAAATATTAATGTTTTTGCTTTATCACTAAACAATATGATAGAATAGACAAGTACTAGTTTGCCTATTGTATAATCCAGTACTGGTAATTGTTTTGACTATGATTTCTTCATCCTTTTCTTCAATATCATCAATAAGTCTAGTACTCATATCTTTAGATACAAAACATTGGTTTTTTAGTTTGTTTGTTCTCCAGGTAGGGTCCGTCTCACTCTAGCCCAGGCTGACATGGAACTTACTCTGTAGTCCCAGGCAGGACTCAAAGTCACGGTGATCCTCCTAACTCTGCCTCCAGAGTACTGGGATTAAAGGTGGACACCACCACACCTGGCTTGTCCTTTTTCCTGTTTGTTTTGCTTATTTATTTTGCAAGATTAGGAACTGAACTGAGGGCTTTATAATAGTAGGTAAGTACTCTACGGTTCATCTACATTCCTAGGCCTCCATCAAATATACAGGTTAGTTTATTTTTATTTTTTTGGCTTTTAAATAAATAGGTGAATAGCTAAATTTTATGTCAAAGCCTAACACATAATACATATAAAAGCAGAGAAGCACAGATTAAAATGAGCCTAGGGGCTGAGCTCCTGCTGGCTGCCTCCCTGCCCTCACCTAGCTATCAGATACTTTTTTAAAAGGTGATTTCTTAAGAATGGGGTGATTAAAAAAAAAGCTGGACATGGCCATACATGTCTATAATCCCAGGGCCGAGTGTGGCAGAGACAGGAGAATCACTGGGGCTTACTGGTCAGCAAGACTGACTGAGAAGCAGAGAGCTCAATGAGAGACCATGTCTCAAGGAATTAAGGCAGAAGACCAAAAGGGGACACCCAATGTCATTCTATGAATTGTGGAAAAGAACAAATGAAAAGATAAGCAATATGGTTTGGTTTTGTTTTTCAAGGTAGGTTCTCACTCTAGTCCAGGCTGACCTGGAATTCACTATGTAGTCTCAGGATGGCCTTGAACTCACGGCAATCCTCCTACCTCTGCCTCCCAAGTGCTGGGATTAAAGGTGTGCACCACCACGCCCAGCTCAGCAATGCTTTTTTTATACTTACCTTGCGTTTGGAGTAAGGCTTCGTAAAACATGAATCAGAGAACTAAGTGGTAGAGATCCAGACTGTTTAACCAGGAGAGAATTCTCATAGGAGGTTTCTTCAGTATAAGGGCTGTATGTAGTAGTTTCATACCAGAGCCAATTATAAAGACTCTGCTTTGCATGATCCCACACTACAGAATATGATCAAAGGCAAGGATTAAAAATTATTTTCATACTTTCTTGTCAGGAAGGAAAAAGGAATGAAAAGAAAAGAAATAAAGAAAAAGAAAAAAGTGTCCTAGGGCTAGGGAGGTAAACACAGCAGGCAGCATGCCAGTCTCATAGAGAACACAAGACCCTTTGTTTTTTCTCAGCACTGTTTTTAAAAATAAAAATCCATGATAGGGAAACAATGGTCAAAGGCACTTGCTTGAAAGCCTACTGGCCTGGGTTTGATTCTCCAGTACCCATGTAAAGCGAGATGCACAAAGTAGCACATGTGTCTGGAGTTCACTTGCAGTGGCAAGAAGCCTTGGCAGGAACACACACAAGTAAAACTTTAAATTTTTTCATTTTTCTCACTTTGTCATCTAAATCTATACCTCACAATCTGCTTTTACTGTCAATCAATATCTGCATTGCTTCTTTTATTTTGTTATGATTGAGACAGGGATTTTATAGCCAGACTGGCCTGAAACTCACTAGAACTCAGTATATATCATAGGCTGCCCCCTCAAAATAGCCTCTCAAGATCTGGGATTACTTTTCACATAAACATCACACTTACTCAAGGATGGCCCTAATAAGAGGAAAGAGAAGAGTGGAGTAAAGGAACAGAAGAGTGACTCGCTGCCATGCGACCAACTTCACCTGAATCTTTACTTATACATTAAAAATGAATTAAGATATTTTAGGGGCTGGAGAGATGGCTCAGTGGTTAAAGGTGCTTGCCTGCAAACACTGATGGCCTGGGTTTGATTCCCCAGTACCCACATGTCATGGTTTGATCCAGGTGTCCCCTACAAACAAATGAATGTGTTCTGGGTAATCGATCCTCAGCTGATGGCAGTTTGGGAATTAGAACCTTGCTAGAGCTGTGTTGTTGGGGGCGGGCTTATGGGGTTATAAACTAGTTTCCCCTAGCCAATATTTGGCACACCTTCCTGCCGCTGTTTTCAGTGCTGTGGCAGAGGTGATGTCCACCCCTCTGTTCATGCCATCGGTTTCCCTGCCACGATGGTGTCTCCCCTGGAGTCTGTATGCCAAATAAACCCATTCCTCCACAAGCCGCTTTTGTTTGGGTTTTGTCTGCGCAACAACTAGAAAGCTGATCACCCACATAAAGCCAGATGCATAGAGTCACATATGCATCTGGAATTTCTTTGCAGTAACAAGACACTCTGGTGCTCCCATTCATATCTCTCTCTACCTCCTTGCTTGCAATTTTTTTTTGTTTTTATTTTTCAAGGTAGGGTCTCGCTCTAGTCCAGGCTGACCTGGAATTCACTATGTAGTCTCAGGGTGGCCTCGAACTCACGGTGATCCTCCTACCTCTGCCTCCCGAGTGCTGGGATTAAAGGCGTGCGCCACCATGCCCGGCTAACAAAATATTTTTAAAAGCAAGTATCATTAAGACATTCTTTTAAAAAGTAAAAAGTTAACCTTTTGGTCTTTCCCGCCTGGGTCTGGAACTACCCACATCATGCTCTACGAAGTGGTGCTGAGATTATTCCGACCCAACTTTTTTATTTGGGGGGGAGAGAACAATTTTATCATGGATTATATTCCCTTATTTTCTTTAAAAGCATCTTCCTTTTCTTTTTCGATGGTGTTTATGAGTTCACCAGGTCGCATGGCAGCAGGTCACTCTTCTGTTCCTTTACTCCACTCTTCCCTTTCCTCTTATTAGGGCCATGCTTGAGTAAGTGTGACGTTTATGTGAAAACCACTCTCAATCTGGGTCATCAATTCTTGGTAGACTTGAAATAATAACTCAGGGTTTAGGGTTCAAGATTCCCTTGGCCCCATATCAGTTTTGGAGGTTCCACCAAGATGGGAGAGTGATTTTTTTTTTTTTATAAAAATGGTCACACTTTTATTAAATTTTTCTTTTCTTTTTTTTCAAGGTAGGGTCTCACTCTAGCCCAGGCTGACCTGGAATTCACTATGTAGTCTCAGGGTGGCCTTGAACTCATGGCGATCCTCCTACCTCTGCCTCCCGAGTACTGGGATTAAAGGCTCCCACTAACCCGATGCAGGGTGCCGGTCTGAGAGAAAGTGACAATTTACAAAAGGACAAAAATGTGGGAAGATAAAAAGTGCCGTTTCCAGGTAGCTGTTTCCTTTTTCTCTCCTCGTGGTGTGACTTGACTGTTTTGTTTTTCTCCCTCTCTGCTTCAGAGTGTGCCTGTCTCCTCATGGCACCCTGACTTGGTTTTCTGTCTCCCTCAACTCCTTAAGGACAATTTTCACTTTATGGGCAACTCTGGGCTCACTTGCTATGAAACCTTTTTTCCTTTTCTTGGGAAAAATGTGTTTTTAAACTAGTACTAATGGCCACTAGTACTATGGTAAACAAGATGGCTCTGACAACATGGACTTTCCAGACTAGACAGTCAGTTTTTGTTTACTTCCTAACTTAATAATCTTTGATAATTGATGAAGTGACTTTATACAGGAACATTCAACTCCAATAATTGTACAAAAGGAACACTAGAGAGGGCAAAGCCACCAAGCAGACTCTGAACTTAGAGCTTCTGAAGCTTTCCTCACCCCAAGAAAAAGCATGATAGGAGGTAATAAAACAAAATAACAATAAATGGATTTTTTTCAACTCAAAAAAAATTCAACCTTTTTTTCTACAATTATCACAAACCTCTGAATTAAATTTATAAAATAGGGCTGGAGAGATTGCTTACTGGTTTAGGCAGTTGCCATAAAGCAGGAGGACCTGAGTTCAATTCCTCAGTACCCACATAAAGCCAGATATACAAGGTGGTACATGCGTCTGGAGTTTATTTGCAGTGGCTGGAGACCTGGAACACCCATTCTCTTTCTCTCTCTTATGTTCTCAAATAAATAAAAAAATTAATAAAATATTTAAAATAAAATAAATTTATAAAATATATTTTAAAAGATAAAAACGAACCAAAATAGTGGGTATCTACATGTAATTTATCTACATGTAGATATAAATCTTTATTTTAAAACCCAGTTGAGCAGACAAGTTTTGGCCCATGTCTTTTTGGCAAACTAAAAGCACACTGAAAAATAAAAAAACAAAGCTAGATGTGGTGGCACATGCCTTTAATCCCAACACTCTGGAAGTTGAGACCAGCCTGGGCTACAGTGAGACCCTACCTTATTAAAAATAAACAAATAAATAAATAATCAATCAACCAATAAATAAATAGCCTTTTTATAATACTGTTCACTCATGAAAGAATACTAATATTTAACTTACTGAGAGGAGCATTGAGGTGATCAATAGATGCTATAAGGTACACGTTATGCAAAGATGACAACTGTCCAAGAATTTGCTGGCTATTGTCTCCTCTCAACATTTGGCTATCTAAATTATGGATAAGGAGGAAGAGTTGTAAAGAAGAATCTGAAAGAAAAGGGAATACATTGTTATTTTTGGTGACTACTGTAAACCCCCTACCACATACAATGCCTAGGTATTAAAGAATATATTAAAATAGAGTAGAATAAAAATAACAATAGCTAAATCATAGATTAAAATATTTGAAAGAGGCTAGGAAGATGGCTCGTGGGTGAAGGCACGTGGACAGCAGGCCTGTTGACTAGAGTTTAGATCCCAGCACCCACATAAAGCTGGATGCAAAATCTTGAAACTTGCAAACCAGCTAGTCTGGCCTTCCCAGTGTCCAAATAACAAGAGAGACCCAGTATCAAACAAGATGGAAGAAGAGGTCCAATACTCTGAATAATAATTCATGTGACCTCTACCTGCACACAGTTACACGCAACCCTCCCCCCATGTCCTAAGTAAATAAATAAAATAATTGAAAAAAGAAACTGTACCTTTACTAAACATGTACAAACTTTCTTTCTTGGCAATACTTAAATTCGGTATGAGCACTACAGCATATATACTATATTAGTTATTACAATTAATCTCAGGATAACAAATTACACAGGAGGATGTTCATTGGTTATGTGAAAACATACCATTTTATATAAGGAAATTGAACATTTGCACATATTTCAGTATTCATGGTAGTTTTTTTTTTTTGGTTTTTCAAAGTAGGGTCTCGCTCTAGTCCAGGCTGACCTGGAATTCACTATGTAGTCTCAGGCTGGCCTCGAACTCACGGCGATCCTCCTACCTCTGCCTCCCCAGTGCTGGGATTAAAGGCGTGCGCCACCGCGCCCGGCCATCGTAGTTTTATAACCAGTCCTTCCTTGGATACCAAGTGGAAACAAAAATTGTGATTAGTTAAACTTGACTGCACTTGGATTTTCTTTGGCTTTCAAAATTTTGAGTCCCGACACTTGAGAGGTAGGATGGGTTACTGTGAGTTCAAGGCCACCCTGAGACTACATAGTGAATTCCAGGTCAGCTTGGGCTAGAGACCCTACCTTGAAAAACCAGAAAAAAAAAATTGGAGGGGGGGAGAGACATGTATACACATGTGGTGTGCATGTATGCATTTGTATGTGTGTGGGAGCACAGGTAAGCTTACAGAGATCAAAGATCCATGTTAGGTGTCTTCCTTAATCACTCTACTTAATTTGTTTTTTGAGGTATGGTGTTACTCTAGCCCAGCTTGACCTGGAACTCACTCTGTATTCCCAGGCTGGTCCCAAACTCACAGAGATTCTCCCGCCTCAGCCTCCTAAGCGCTGATAAAAGGCGTATGCCACCATGTCCTAATGAATTTTTTTTTTTTTTTTTTTTTTTTGGTTTTTCGAGGTAGGGTCTCGCTCTAGCTCAGGCTGACCTGGAATTCACTCTGTAGTCTCAGGCTGGCTTCGAACTCATGGCAATCCTCCTACCTCTGCCTCCCGAGGGATTAAAAGCGTGTGCCACCACGCCTGGTTTACTACCTTATTTTTTTTGAGACAAGGTTTCTTATTGGCCTGCAGCTGACTGATTCAGCTAGATTAGAGATTCCTCTGACTTCTCTTCTTCATCCCTGAGATTACAGATGCTCACCACTGTACCAGGTTTTTAAGTGGGTGTTCGGGATCCAAACTCAGGACCTCAAGCAAGCACTTAATCAATTGAACCATCTCCCCAGACCTTTGGTTTTTTTGTTTGTTTGTTTTTGTTTTTTTGAGACAGGGTCTCACTCAGCAGCCCAGATTGGTCTCATACTGAGGCAAGCCTCTTGCTTAAACTCCTGAGTGCTGGAATTACCAGTATGAACTACCTCTGGGTGTTTAAGTACATACAGTTAGCATAAGAACATATATTTTCTATGTTTTTAAGGAATATAGATAAAATTGTTTAGAAGCCTGAAAGTAAGAAAAGAAATCTGGGATAGAAAACTTTAGCTAAGAAACAAAAAAAGAGCCGGGCGTGGTGGCGCACGCCTTTAATCCCAGCACTCGGGAGGCAGAGGTAGGAGGATTGCCATGAGTTCGAGGCCAGTCTGAGACTACATAGTGAATTCCAGGTCAGCCTGGACTAGAGCGAGACCCTATCTTGAAAAACCAAAAAAAAAAAAAAAAAAAAAAAGAAAGCCTAGGAATATACTAGAATACAGGGTTGGGCAATGGCTCAGTCTGTAAATCACTTGCCACGCAAGCTTGAGAACTGGAATTTGGACTCTCAGTGCCCATATAAATGCTGAGTGGGCATAGCGGCTCTCCTGTAATCCCAGCACTTAGGAGGGAAAATGGAATAATCAGGGCAAGCTGGCCAGTCTAGTCAAAACAGTGAGCCCTGGGTTCAACAAAAGACCCTGCCTCAGTAAATACAGTAGAGAGCAAAAGAGGAAAGATACCTGATTCTAACCTCTGGCTACCAAACACATGTGCACACATCTCTGTACCCATATACATACAATCAAGCACATATATACATACATGCCTACAACAAGAGAGAGAGAATACACTATACTACTGATAAGATAAATCAAAGTGCTATAGGAAAAGAAACTAGGATTATTCTGACTCAATACAAAATTAGTCATTATTCTTTTTTTTCCTTTCAATTCTTAAGAAATGAATGAATGAGCCAGGCATGGTAGTGAAAGCCTTTAATCCCAACTCAGGAGTCTGAGGTAGAAGGATCACTATGAGTTCAAGGCCAGCCTGAGCTAAAGCAAGACCCTACTTCAAACCCCCCCCCCCAAGAAAAGAAAAGAAAAGAAAAGAAAAATGAAAAGGAAATGATGTCAGCTGCTAAATTGTTAGGGCCTGAATAGTCTTGTTTCCAATTTTCTGTTATTAAAATACAACCAAAACATTCACACTCAAATACCAAAAATCCTTTTTATCATAGATCTTAAATAGACAGGTTCTATAGTATATAAAATTCTCTCAATGTATTAATATTTACTCACAATAAATAAATAAAAATGGTCTGCTCTTTTTTTTTCATTTTATGGTGCTGGGGACCAAACCTAGAATCTTGCATATGCATGCAAGGCAAGCACTCTATCAATGAGCAATACAACTAGCCCCAAACATAAATGTGCTTTATAAAAATATAAAAATGCCAGACAAAGATATACCAATCAACTGTAGGAACTTCACATTGACAAAGCCCCCATATTATCGGAAATATAAGACCATACAAAGTTAAAACAGTAGAAGCAACCAACTCTTTTCAGTTAAGTGAATTCACAGAATTCATAAAAATGGACAAATTGGTTTAAATTCATATTAAAATAATGTTCATCCTTTTTGTATATAATTATATTAATATAAGAAAATCTATATAATTTCACCCTAAAGCTATAGATGGTCTACTTCACGTTACCTTCTTTAAATTTGTTCATTATCCAGTCTAGTTGATCCAGAACACTTCGGAAAGTACCGATATGATTGAGAACTTCTTCAGTTATAGAACTCAGGATCTATATCATAATAGTGCAAGAGGAACTATATGAATTACAATTTATTCTGTCATGAGATGAACAGAATTAACAAATTTTTAATTTCTTTCCTATATAATTTTAAATTATTTTTAAAAATTCCACTGGGTACTTGAGTATATCTAGCACATTCAAACACACACACACACACACACACACACACACACACACACACACACACGCACACAAGGCCTCTTGCTGCTGCAAACTGATGCCAGATGCTTTTACTTTTTGCTTCAGGCATTGGTGGACAGCTTGAGAATTGAACCTGGGTTGGTTGACTTTGTAAGCAAGCACCTTTAACCATTGAGCCATCTTTACAGCCTCCTAATTTTTTTTTTAGATAAGTTATGAATAATAGGAAACAGAGCCAAGCGTGGGGTGCATGCCTTTAATCCCAGAACTCGGGAGGCAGAGGTAGGAGGATCACTGTGAGTTCAAGGCCACCCTGAGACTACATAGTGAATTCCAGGTCAGCCTGGACTAGAGCGAGACCCTACCTTGGAAAAAAAAAAAAAAAAAGGAAACAGAAAAGAATAGCAAAATGTAAAAATATTGAGGGGGGAACCCCAAAATACAAAAAAACACCTAAAAAGGGCTGGTGATGGTTCGACATGTTAAGTGTGATTCCTGTGCAAGTATGAAGGCCTGCAGAGGGCCCGGACCTCCTGAGTTTGAATCTTCAGAGTCCTATTGTGGCCACACACATCTGTAACCCCAATCCCTGAGGGAGGAGAGATCCAGGATCTCCAGAGCTTGGGGGTAACAACAGCAAGCTCCAGGATCAGGAGACACCAGAGCAAATAAGAAGGAAGGGAAGAGCAATTGAGTGAAATCTGCTCCTGCTACAGGCCAGTGCATGGGGTACTGCAAGGGCACATGCATGTGCACATACCACACAACACACAAGTAAACAAAGAAAAAAAACAAAACTCAACTGATAAGAAACAGTATAAAATTATGAACATGGACTGGAGAGATGGCTCAGCGGTTAAGGCACTTGCCTCCAGTGCCTAGGGCCCCGGGTTCAATTCCCCAGTACCCACATAAGCCAGACTCACAAGGTGTTGGCCCTGGTTCTCTCTCTCTATCTCTGTCTCTCTGCTTGAAAATGAATAAGTAAAATAAAAGTTAAAAGTCCTTTAAAAAAATTATGATTACTCACCCACCACGACTCAGGGAACTGAGCGGAAGAGGGGGCGGAAAGATTGTGAGAGCCGTGGTGGGGGAGACGGTCCAGAGGCATGGCACCCATCAGTAACAAC
>PVHP010005722.1:0-63872 GCA_004024765.1 Zapus hudsonius
GTGTTTTTCTTATTGTTCACACTTAAGAGTTGGAAGCTGAAAAAAGCAGGAAAAGTAGACAGATACTTATATGATGGTTGCTTGGATATCACCATCTCCTGCCTATCTTATATAGAGCAAGCTAAGGAAAGCACCAAGGGGTGAGGAATGGATAGGGCTGGGGTGAAAGAAGTACACTGACCAAAGTAGATATCCATGACATGGGAAGAGAAAGCTGAGATCCTCCACAGTCAGCCTGGGCTGTCAGAAGTGACAGCGCTGTATTGATAACACCTGTGAGAGGTCCTGAAAGGTCTGTATCAGACCTCCAATGCTGTGTATCCAATATTCATATAGTGCTCCCCACTTCAACAATTTATGATTTTAATGAGCTGATTCTTAAAATCAAAGTAGGTGAATCACAATAATCAGCTCATATTCTGAATTCTAATTATATTTTTTTGCATCGGTTCATTGACTTTGTGAAAATGTCTTGAATTGTAAAATTAGATGACAAAGTAGGATTATTTTTATTTAAATGTGTTACTCTCATTGGAGTTGGGTAGAAGGAAGTAATTGGTGAACACAATTAAGATCAGGATCTATTATTTTCTCCTTGCTGAAGCAAAATACAGAAGCAGAAGCAGCTTATAGAAGGAAAGGGCTTTAAGTCAGCTCCCAGTTTCAAGAGCAAGTTTCATGAAGGGGAAACCTGTGTCACACAATCATATGTGCTGACAGGAAGGAGAAACAGAGGAGAGCGAGAAGGAGCTGGACTACAAAACTTCAAGGCCCACTTACAAGTGACATACTTCCTTCAGCCAGGCTCCAACTCCTAAAGATTGCACAACCTTCCCAAATAGGGCCATTTCCTGAGACTCAAGGTTCAAACACCAGTCCATGAGGAATACTGTACATTCAAATCATCACAGGATCTGAGGTAGATTTTGACATACAAAGAGGCAAATTCATGGTATACCATTATCCTAGCTTTATACAATTTAGTTCACTAATTGGGGGAAAGATTCTCCTGCCAGAAAACCACAGAGAAAAATTCTTCTCCAAAAATCGTGTTCACTGCAAGGCCTGTAAGTGCCTGAATAGCCACTTTATTCATTTTTTTAAAAAATAAGTTTAAAAATAAATGCTGGCAATGTCTTCAAAATTGAAGCAGGCACCATACATTTTTATAGCGAATGCAAGAAAGAGAACAGAAGCAAACAAAACTGATGCAATTTTCTAAGTCTCAATATTAGTAAGAAAAAGAAAAAAAGACAGCAAGTCATGTCATTTTATGTAACCCAATTCAATCATTGTCAAACATGTCTTGAAGTCCCTGTCAATTTTTATAACAAAATCTCTCTCAGTCAATATTTTTTTTCAATTTGCCAACCATCTTCTAACTTTTATCACTTTATAATATTTTGAAAATCTCTGGTTTTTTTGAACCAGGTGTCACAGATGATTTGTTGGCAAAAGTTCTCACCCTCTGACGTGTGTGCTCTAGTTTAAAATATCTTCACAGCTGTTCTGCTTCTGATTACCCAGTGCTCTTCACAAATACTAAATAGAAATACCATTATCTTTAGTGATTCACCTTCAGTTTCTAATGCTGAAATGATGGATCATTAACTCATTAAAAAAAATCTCCCCCAAAAGGTTGGTTCTACCCACTTGTCCTTCATTTAATTGCCAGTCTGCCGAATGGAAGAAACAGATATCATACTAAATGACATCTAGGACCAGAAAAAAGAATTAGGTTGCCAACAGAGCACATTTAAAAGAATGATTAATCTCTCTGAATTTGATAGTCAAAACATTTTGATGTTAACTGGCAGTTTTAATGATGACTGTAATTTAGCTGATGGGTTCATTAATAAAGTTCCAGGACTTACTCTTCACTTTTACCTCTAAAATTCCTTTGGCTAAGGTTACAGAGAACAAGGAAGACAGTCTGTAGGACGTATCAGTAACCAGAGCAGAGGACCCACAATGATTTCTGCAAACAAGTCCCTAGGAAGGCTGGATATTCTGTCAGTAGTCTTTGCTTCTATCCTACAGGTGAGATGCCTTGTGGCTCCTCCAAATGACTCCCTCATCTGCCAAGAAGTTACTCTATACATTTTAATTCTTTGCAATAAAAGAAGAAAAACACAAGCATTATAAAGTATATGAAGTTAGTAATCTTTAAACTTCATTACAAAAACTGGAGATAAAGTGATGTTCACTTTGGCAAGCAATGTAGGACAGCGTGGTCAGTTATTTGAGGAGTATGAGTCCAAGCTTCTGGGAGATAGAAGACTCATCTGTGCCTCAGGCTAAGATAATTAACTCTCTGATGATGGTAGACTGATACTCAGCATCAGCTAGCCACCAGGAATGCAGTCATTATTATTTTATCAGCCTCAGGGCTCAGCTCAGGTAGTGGTTTGGGACTGGTGGAGGCTGTAACTTTCAATATTGTAATATTTAGCCACATAATCATTGATTAGAGGATGTAGATTGGATATGGAAGAACTAGAAAAGTAATGGTAATGCAGTTATCATAATGTTCTTTGTTACAAAATATTAGCTGAATGATTATAACATGCACTTAGCCATCTATCTATCCATATATACACATGTATATATATATCCATATAATCATATTTATTTGTCTTAGCCCTGAAGTACAAAGAGGCAAAAACATACAACTTTTAGTCCATGTCTATTCTTTCTACTTCCAAAATAATAGAATTTTAAGCTGGAAACCCAATATAGCAGAGTACCAGTTATATTTCCTAGAGTTCATTACAGTTTGTGTCTGAGATTCTCTCTAAAGGCTCTTATGGTCATTGCTTGGTCCCTACCTGGTGACTGGTTTGTAAAGTGATTGAAGTTTTTGAAGGTGGAGCCTACCTAGTGGTTGGTCCCTGGGGATGTGACTTTGAAGCTTATACCTGGACCCTCCTTTGATTCAGTTTCCTGTCTACCATGAGGATAGTGGTTTGGGGCACATGCTCCTATTACGATAATATTCTGCCTCACCATCGATCCATCCAGAATTAGCAGGTCCAAGGACTATGGATGAAACCCCAGATACTATGAGTTAAAATAAAATTTTCTTCCCTGATATTATGTATAACATTTATTCACTGTCATGTAGTATCTGACAGACACACCTCCCCATAGCCATAGAACTAGGCTATGGGAGGCAATTGGAAGTTCTATGTCATCTGGGAGAGTTCCCTAGGAGACAATGCTTTTGCACTGCTTGGGCTTTTCCAACCTTCTTCAAATGTGTGTTACCTTTTGGACAATGAGGGTGAAGCTCCATGTGACCGAGTGGTAGACAGATGTCTGTCCCCTGATCCTTGTGATGTGCTGTTCTGCCCTAGATTGTCTGAATGGACTTGAATAATAGAAAGAAACAGACTTAGAATTGTTTTCCTGTGTGTGTGTGTGTGTGTGTGTGTGTGTGTGTGTGTGGTGTGTAATGTGATATGTATGTAGTGTATGAACTTTTTTGTGTAGATGTGAGCACCTGTGTGCACACATGCAGAGGCTAGAGGAGAACTTCAGGTACCCTCTTTTTGCTTATCCAAATGAAATGGAATCTCTCACTCATCTCATAGCTGCTATTTTCTTATCTGTATCAGCAAGGACCAGTGTGCTCCACACAGGACTGGGATTATAGACTTGCATGGACATACCCAATTGTTTGTGTGGAGGCAACCTTAAGCCTTGTGCATACATGCCAAACCATTTGTTCCAGCTCCAACAATTTCCTATAAAACTATCATGACTTTTTCTGCAACTAAAATCAGACTTCATCCCAAACTAAATGGAAACACACATTGGCCAGTTGTTATAAATCTGTGTTATAATCTTTTTTTCTCTATCTGACACATCCTCAGCAAATACCAGCTCTGTGTATGTCAAGTGTTTACATTTTATTTCATACTGGTACCCTATTCCATTTTCTCTATTCTTCTTTGTCCCTTGCTCTCCATTCAAAAAAATGAGGGAACTCATTTTATTCCTTCTGAAATAGTCTGTTTTATGAAGAGTGAGAGAGAGAGAAAGAGAGAAAGAGAAAGAAGTGAGATTTAAAAAAATATTTTCAAATTTGACAATATTTAATAACTTCAGCAGTTTTTGCTCTTTTGGAATATATTGAGATTACCAACATATGTGATCCTGCAAACTCACTATGCATTATAACAGATGCATTAATAAGTCTGTCATTGGAACCCTGGTATAAGAGACCATGTGGTCTTGGGGAAGTAGTTTGAAGGGCTTCAGTGAAGACATTTTATTTGAAATTAGTCATAGAGCTTGAGATGAAGAGGCATAGTACTTTGAGCAGAATAGTACACTGTAAGGAAAAAATGCTGTAAAGCCTGATGTCACATGTATGAAAATGAAAGAGTTTAGATTGTAGAGAAGATGACCCTAGGTATGAGTTAAATCCCTGAGAATCTTCTATGTCTGGCGGACATACTCTGATTGCATTTCTGGACACCCAGAGGTGGAACGACTGATTTGCTACTCTAGAAATATTTTCAGATAAGTGGTAAGAGGGAGTTAAATAAGAAGGAATACAAGCAGATATTGTTGGGATACATGATTAAAGTAGAGTTGGAGATGAGATGGGGCCAGGATTTTGGGAGACATAGTCTTTTATATGGGGTAGGGCAGAATTAAAAGAGAGATGTGCATGAAGACAGAATTCTGGAATCTTTGGAATATAGGCGAAAGTCAAATCATGACATTTGCCCAATCATTTAGGGAGCGGGTGTCGCCTGGAAAGATATAAAGTTGTTTAATCCAATAAATTCTATGTAAGCAACAGAAAATCACAAACAAAACTAATTAAACAGATCAAAACAAAAATATATCTGAGTAGAAAACCACATTTTAGAAAAGTAGACTCATGCTCTGGTGTCTACAATCATAGCCCTTGCAAACATCAGTACCATGAAGAAGAGGAAGAATGCAGAAGGAAATCCTAATTGGAATTTACATAGCACAGAAACCAAAAAACAAATTAACATTATAAATATCAGCTTTACTTTTACTGGATTCTCTGTGAGAAAAGTCATCATAAGCCAAAATGTAGAACATTAGTAGAGCATTTTTATAGTAAGGGCTTAAAAATTAAATTGCTAAGCGTGCAACATTGAATACTTTCATTTAGGTTTTAATTTCTCCAACATAGGTGGTCCTCAGATCCAGAAGGTTTTGGAATAAACAAAGTGATGAGCTGTTATTAGAGACTGAGAGATTTTTATTTTTCATGCAGCTTCATTTCCATTCTGATTTGCTTAGGCATGTGGCAGCGATAACACATGCTCAATTTGACCTTTTATAGTTATGCTCATAAATGTAGTAACATCTCAAAGTAAAAATTTTATAGAAAATCTTTTAGGTTTACTGTTTAACAGGGACAGAATATGCCCTTCTCCAGTTCTACTCTATTATCAAAACCAAGACTCTCCTTTATCACAATACCACCTATGTCACTTGGGGAGCCCTCTGACTGTCCTTCCAGAGAGGGTCTGTATCACGGTTAATTGTAACAGATCCATTTTATTGGGACACAGAGAACTCAGAACATTATTCTGCATGTTTTTGATTTTTTAGTTGTTAGTTTATTCAAGTGTTTTTAGATCGAGTGAACATTTAAATCACCATACTGAGTAGAGTGCCTTCCTTACCATAGATGATGACCTTTGTTGAATGTATGGACAACCTGAATAAAACTAAAAAGTAGAAAGGTATAATCCTCTCTTACTTCCCACTGTTCTTTGAGTAGAGGCACCAGTTTTCTTCTGGCTTGGACTTGCTCTGAGACTATAAATTATATTTCCTGTTCTTGTTTTAAGGCCTTTGCACTGGAATTGACATTATCGGCTCTTCCATGTGCTTGCTGACTACACATCTTGGGAGTCAGCCTGAATAAGCCATGTGTGCCAATTCCTTGTAATAAACCTTGTTCTGTTTCAATATTTCTGATCAGTTTTATCTCTCAGGACATCCCAGGCTACCAGATTTTTGCACCAATAATTGGAATGCTGCTCTAACACATACCAATCCACAGAAGCAAATTTGGAACTGGATACTAAATGAAGGTTGGAAGAGTTTTCAGGTACATATGGTGATATGGATATTAAAAGCAATTCCAGGGAAACTTCAGATAAAATGAGAAAAAAAATTATTGGAAATTGGAGAAAAGGTAACCCTTGCTATATTGTGAGAATTTGTTGCTGAATTATGTTCTAGTGTTTTGTGGCAGTAGAAGTTATGAGAAACAAAATTGGATATTTAAGGAGATTTCTAAAGAAAATGATTGCTCATCCTAAATGTTTATAAAATGTGAAAGGAGAAGAAAAAAATGAAGACGAAATTGTTAAGCTAAAGAGACTCAGAAATTTAGGAAGTCTCAGTATATTATATGAAATGCTCCCCCCCCAAAGAAATTTTACTCTAAGTCTGCTGTACTTTTGAGGTCTTAAGAGTCTGGATTTCTCCTTTGTACAATTCATAATCCCTTACCCCATGGTCTAGTCCAACAAACCCAGTGAGGAGGCCCCCAGTGGGTTGGGGACAGGGAGGAGGGAAATAGGGCTAACATTTCAAAACTTGCTCATAAAATGTATCTAAACATTGACAATAAATATTTTTTAAAGAAAGAAAGCTTACTCTAAAGAGAACATTAAGTATGTGGCTTTCAAAGACTTGATAATTAGTCCATGGGTGGGATTCTGGGACACAATCAGCCATTTCAACAGAAGGCAGAGATTTGGGTGATATTGTGCCCTTTTGACATACAAGGGACAGAAAACAATGAGATAGTGAAACAAGGATGAGGGAATCTCTTGGGTTTGACAGGTCTGGAAAATGGAGTTATTTGGCAGCAAATGTTGCTGTACTTAGAGAACAGGGTACAAGGCTCTGAAGTTGATTCACAGATTCCCAGGGCCTCTTCTTGTGTTTCCCTAGGCCAGGTGGCTTCTGGATTAAGTGTTGGGGTCTCAGCTACCTGATGGAGTAGCAGAAGCAGAACCAGTGACTCTAAGAGGCTGAACATCGTCACAGTGATGCCCTTCAGACCTTGTGACCAGATGGAATCAGAACTGTTACAGTTGTGTTTGCCTGTTGCCCAGTACTTTTTTCATTCTCTCCTAGTTCTCCTTCCTGGAACAGGAAGGTATGCCATGCTGTCCCACCATTGTATAGTTAAAGCATGTAACTTGTCTGGTTTTACAGATTCACATTTGGAGAGGAGTTTTGTCTTATAATGAATCATACTTCAAGTCTCAACTGCATCTTATAAAATATTTACAAAAATATGAGTTGTTCTGGAATGTTTAAGGCATTTGAGGCTGTTGGGATATAACTGATGCATTTTGCACGTAAAAGGAACATGATTTGAGCAGATTAGGAAAGAATGCTGTGGACTGAATTATAGCTCCTATTCACAGGTTGGAGCCCTTGCCCTCAAATGTGATAGCATTCAAAAAGGGTACATTTGAGAGGTAATTACGTTTAAATAAGATCAAGAGTGTGGGGTCATTATAAAGTGATACCAGAGAGCTTGGCTTCTCTGCCATTTACATATACAAGACATTGTCATTCAGGAAGAGTGACTTTCCCTGAGACCAAAGCAGCTAGTCTCGTAATCATGGGCTTCCAGAACTGTGATAATACATAATTCCCATTGTTTCATCCTTCTGCTCTATGGTATTTTGGTATGACTTCCTAAGCAGATTCTCAAGCCATCTACAGGAATGCTTCAGTTAGAAGAGTTCCTATCAATACATGGAAGTCTAGTACAGATACTGCCTTCTTCCACGTGTCCAGTAGTCTTCACGTGTCCATGCGACATCCTAGCATGATGGGAAGCTTTCCCATGAGGATGCCATGTCTCTCCACATAGTTATTAACCCTGTCTCTGCCTCCCCATTTCCCACTCCCTGACTTGTACTCCCATTCACTTCCTCCCTTCCATCTTCTTCTTCCCTCCTTCCTAGCCCAAACGTATTTTTACACATATGGAGAGGCCTATCTCCACTACTCCTTCAACTATTCAAGTCTTAGAGCATAAATTCCATGCTCTGTTACCTTCAACCCTTCTCCAACATTAACTATTTATATATCTTTCACCCATACTCAAAAAAGTCCCTTTTTAGAGGCAGGGTAGACACTCAGTAGGGGAAAAATTTAAACATTAATATCAATATTTCAAAATTGTTCTGCAAATAGTGACACTAATGTTATTGGCATTTCACACACTATGCATCTGCAATAGCCTTGCATATGAGCTGTTCATGAAAAATGAGTTCTTGTATAATTTCTCTTCTTCTCTGGTATATATCGCTATATACCAATGCACATCTATACCTACCTGGTAACTCTCCATGCCCCTTTCATCACATTCAAACTCTTGAAAGGGAATACCACCATCTAGCATCTGATTTTATTTATTTATTTTTTTATTGTACATAATAAATTACATTATTTAGTGGCCAAACAATGAGCTGTTATCCCCAATTCCCCGATGCCCTCCTCCCCCATCCCCAATCAGCTGGATATCCTCCTCCGTGGGTCCTCTGGATCAGTCCTTGTGACAGGGGACCATGTATAGCATCTGATTTTAATCTATACTATGGAAGCCATGTTTTCTCACCAGTTATGGACAAGTCTCCTTTGACCAGGTTTCCATTTTCTTTCCATTTATCTGTAAAGTGATGTGGTAAAAATAGTGGCCACCTCAGAGGAAACTGTGTGCTTAGCAGTAGTCACTATGGTGCAAGGTCTCTCACCATAAACTTTTATTCTCTCTCTAGACCAAACTAAGTTCTCACCTTTCTAATTATTGCCACGATTCATTCTTTCATTTATCAACCTATAGTACCAACGGGAGATTTTATTTTCCTTAAAAGTATTTTCTTGGCTTTTTTTCTCCCCAATTTATTTTTATTGATATCTTTATCATCCATAATTAGATACATTGTATAAGCAAATCTTATGATGATACCACCATTTCCCTCCTCCCTGTCCCCAGTCTACTGGGTTTCCTTCTCATTGGGCATACTGGATCATTCCATGAAGTAGGGGGTTATGAATTGTGCTCTGCATAATGCAAATTTAGAGTTATATATTTTTAAAAGTATTTTGTCTTTAGATGAGATTGACAAACATTGTTAAAACTAGTTCTCACTGAATTTATTTCCCCAGAATTTCATAGAGATGCTAATATGTTGATATATATTATGACACTTTAAAATGGAGAAATAATACATGGTATTATAAAATATATTTAAATGAACCCCTTTCGCATAGGCCACTAGGTCTTCATGAAATATCTTTTGGTGAAACACTGGTTAATGGCATAAAATAAAAAATCATTACTTGGTCTCCTTAGGTCTATCACAGCCTGTATTCTCACACTTAAATCTGAAAATACCCATTTATCCCTAGGAAAGGTTGATTCTGCTGCTTGACATTAGTTACAGTTTGCTGTTCCATCCATTCCTGTGCTTAACATTCCATACGGCAAAGCTCCTAAGGGTTCTCTCTATCTCCCTGCGTTTCTCTCTTTAGATCTTGCTCTTTCTGTCTCCTCTCCTTTGCATCATTTCATCCCTTCACTTTCCTTTTCAAGGTTCATGCTCAAAAATAGGTAACTTTAAAAAAATAATTCTTTAGTCTTTTTTCTTTTAAAAAAACAAAATAGAATGAGTAATTTATGATCAACAGAAACTTATAAGTCATATTTCTGGAGAGGAGCTCTCTAAGAACAAGTTCCAGTCAGACTGACAGGGTAGATTCTGTGTCCTTACATGGTGTGAAAAACCAAGAACTTGCTCAAGCCATTTTGGTTTGTATATTAATCTAAATCCAGTCATGCTGAGAATGAAGATTAGTCCTCACATCTGTCACTGGACAGTGAACCTACCAGTACCTTAGTCTCAGAATTCCAGATTCCAGAAATGTGAGAAACTGGGTTCTGTTCTTTATTCGCTAACCAATAGACAAAGACACCTCCCTAAAAGCTCTACTTTCTTACACCAAGGCTGTTGGGTGTCGGCATGAGTACTGCAAGGATACATTCAGACCACAACAACCAATGAATAGAGCTTAAAATGGTGGAAACTATAATCTATAAAACTCGATATAGACAGAAATAATTCATGAATCAATAAAATCAGAAGTGGACTATTGGTGGGGAGGAAGATAACCATTGAGATAGGATAGGATAGAGTTCGGAAGGCATTTGGTGGGGTATTGGCAAAGTATATTAAGGTAACAGTGTCATAATGAAAACCATTATTTTTATGTCAACTAAACATACTTATATGATAAAAAATCTTTTGGAATTTACTCTTTCATTCTGTGACATCTGTGCATAAACTTTTCACATGTTCAAGTCATTTTTACTTTAAATTTTATACAGAATTCCAAGCAACCTTCTTTCTCAATTGTATCAACCACTTTTCTTTTAGATCATTTTTTAAAGAATTTTATTGCAGTTACCTTCTTGTTGCAATGAACACCCAACCACAAACAGCTCATGGGAGGAAAGGGTTTATTGCAGGCTTACAGATTCCATGGGAAGCTTTGTCATGAAGGAGAAGCTAGCTCATATCATCATTCTTTTGTAGCAGAAAGACACCAGCCAGAGCTCAGGATGACTCTGTATACACAGCTAGCACCAGCAAACAGGAGCTTTGAAGCACACCTTAGGTTTGGTCTCCAGATCTGTCCCCAGTGACATCTTCTCCAGCAGGGATCGATTTCCTGGCTATTTAAGAAAGACAATTAATCTTAATTAAAAAAATATCTGAGGCTTTTGGGATATTTACAATCACACCATTGCAGGTCCCTTCCTAGGAAACTCTGCAATGAGGTAGCTTAAGGCCCTTAAAAGTAAAAGTAAGTAAAAGGGGAAGTTTGATCAGTGAGAACTATGTTGGAGTTTTATAAGACTAAGAAGTTATGGTATGTTTTTTTCCCAGTAGTAATCATATACTTAATGTGTCTCTCCCAAAATCTAAAAGGAAAGAAGTTGAATGTTTTATGATTTCAAAGGGATAAAAGAAATTTAGTGCCAGAGTGGCAAGGTGCACTTTGGGGCATTTCCTTCACTATATGAACTGTCTGCTGCAGGCATGACCACATGGTGGTTGCCAGTTCACCCACAAGCCCTGTCCTGTTCGAGCCCATCAATATTTTGACATGGAGGATGGAAGAGCACTAAAGGAATGACACAGTAAAACAGAGGAAGGACGACCTATAGGGGTGGAGGAGATGGGACCAAAGAGGGTAATGGAACTAGAACATGACCAAATTATGCGATGTTCATTTGCTAATGCTCTCAGTCAAAAAGTGATATTTGTTTAAAGTGACAGATATGTTTAACCCAATTACACAATGTATATGCATATAGAAAGATCACATGATATTCCATTAATAAGTATATAAATGCATTTTGGGTTTTTATGGCTTATTTAAAAAAAATAATGCCAGTAGGGGGATTTTGGTCAGTTGCATGTGATTACAGTATTTTGTTTTGAGCTCACAGTTTAAGATAGATACCATATATACTTTATATATCAAATACTATTTGATACCCATTAGTATAGTCCATATAATGATGAAGATAGTGTGTGTGTGTGTTTCAGCATTCATGTTTCTCAATGTGTCTAGGCACTGTTGTAGACATGCAGATGGGATTTACAATAAAAATCTAACTATACTAATGAATACTTGAAAATAGCAACAGAATAGAACATTTGACATAGATGATTTTCAAAGTGAACTTCTGAGCTAAAACATCATTGGATAGTTGAAATAATGGTCAAAGTTAATTAATTCTGTTAGAGAAATGAGAATTCTTCAATCAACAGTCAATTTTTATGCAACTTTAATAGGCTAATTAGAAGAAACAAATGTCACCGAATGTTCATTACCTATTAAAGATTTGGTATCAAATTCTGGATTTGAATGTGAAGAAGCCCAGAAAGCATGACAACTGTGAGTTTAATTAGCTTAAGTTGATAAATTGCATCTTAAAAAGTAAGGATTACATACCACCCAAATGGATCCTTTCACATAAGTTTTAAATTTATTACCAAGTGAGACATTCACAAACTAATTACAAAAGTTGTTAGATTATGAATATAAAAGGAAGAAAAAATAGAAAATTCATACATCATGTCAAAGACATTTTAATTTCTTTCTGTCCCTGATCTTGTCAAAGACATTTTAATTTCTTTCTGTCCCTGATATCTAGAGCAAATGAAAAGGCCAAAAAACCTTCAGGAACGAGTGTATGAATGCACTCTGCTCTTGTGTTTCATCGACTAGAACTTGATGATGTCTTTGAAAATATTTCCCATTCAACTTAGATAGAATCTTTGCCTCCCTCAGAGACCCTTTGTATCAGCCATGTTTTTCTTTTGTTCTCTGCTTTAAGTTCAATGTTGACTGTTCTAAAACAAAATCTTATAGGAAGTAGAAAAGAAAAATCTGTAACATTTTTATATGAATGAAAAATATTCTCTATTAGTTATTAAATATTATCTTCATTATTAAATGTCAAAATTAAAGACAAAAAGTGAAGCATATTTCATAATAAACATTTCCAATTTATGAGAAAATATTAGTTTCTTAAAATTATTATTTTTGCCTTTCAGGTTAATTCATTTAGAGATGGCATCCTAATAAAAAGCTGTGGCCCTGGCAACCATACCATTGTACATAATTTTTATTATGTTATTTTGAGAATACAACGTCTTGATAGGTCTACGCTGATCTTGAACTTGGACTCTCTTGACTCAGGCTTATGAGTGGCCTCAGTAAGTTTATACTCCATTTTAAATGAAAATACTTAAATCAGCTGTTTTACCTATTTACTAATATAACACCTTGTTTTATTATTGTTATTTTTATTCCCGTTTTTCTTTTTTATCTTTATTTTACAAAATTAGATACATTGAATGAGCAAATATTATGTTGATATTCTTGTTTTTTAATAGATCAAAGATATCATTGGTGATGACTGCTTTAACAATTTAAGTCTCCATTCTGGTTTTCTATGGATAAAAAAAAAGTCTAGGAAAGCTGCCCAACTACAAACAAGCTTACCTCCTATGAGCCAAAGGGAAAATCCAAAGGCCTTGAAGGTGGATTTCTTGGGAATGAGGTTGTGCACCATTCAAGTAGCTGATAATACATGTCCAGATGGAGCTCAGAACTGCAGTGAGCAGTGACTGAGCCATGTTTCTCATTATTTTCTTTTTTTTCACATGGGCCTGTCTTCCATGCTCATTCTGGCTCTATTTTTGCATTTTCAGGTGTGTGTGTGTATGTGTGTGTGTGAGAGAGAGAGAGAGAGAAAGAGAGAGAGAGAGAGAGAGAGAGAGAGAGAGAGAGAGAGAGAGAGAGAGAGAGAGAAGGAAAGTTAACAATATAAAACCGCTCCTAAGGATCTAGAGCAAAAGCTGGGCCTCATTTAGATAACACACATCTGGATATCAAGCAGAAACCTCCAATGACTGAGGGCAAGCCGCTCACTGTGGGCTGTTTCTTCAATTGCTACATGATGCCATGAAGCTAGGTAATTTCTAAGGTCTTCCACTCTTTTACCTATTGCATCAACTGCAATTTCCCATGAACGTCACCTCACTGTGTTGACTGAGCCAAGGGTAAATTACATTGCCTTATTGGATTTTATATTCTTTAATTGAGTCTTTTCAGATAGAAGATTTATAGAGAAAACTAATTGAATCCTGTCTGTTTTTTTTCTAAAACCTCCTGCTACCAATTTTAGAGCCAAGTATTCATTACTTAGTGGATATTAAATGGTGAACATGACCATGCTCATCTATGGTGTCCTACACTGACTGAACTATTGCTGTCGACATTTCTTTTCTTATTAAAACCATTAACAATATGAATGTGAGCTATTTGCTACTACAATGTGACAGGCAAGGGAGTTTACAGCAGTGACCTATTTTAGCACTTTTCAAGTGACTAGAAATTGACTTTTACCTTGTGGAATTCAAGAACAATTTATACTGTGTGTGACTTGTCCTTTGGGAGATGAATCTCAGCAGGTCACTGATACAAAAGAGGCCATCTCTGGTTTATGTGGGATGTCGTTTGACATGATTCTCTTTGTTTCAAAGGGACACTTTATGAAGAATAACAAAAGCACTGGGGAGATGGTCTCTTTTCAGATACTTTCAATGAGAGACATCAGCTGAGTTTTACAGCTAAGGAAACCTTGGTGAACTATTTGGTTTAAATTAAGCTCTGATGCATTTTCAAGAACTGTATTTTTCCTTGTTTACAGTCCCTCTTAAGTACTAGAAACTTCTCAACACCACTTAGAATAGTCGAGCCTTGTCTGTTAATAAGAAGTTCATTTCTCAATTTCTATGTGAACTAAAGTAAGTGATAATCAACTACAAGGTTCTCAAAGTCTCTGTTGAAATCTTCCTGACCATTTCTATACCTCCTGCAGGATTCTACTGCCTGCATCTTGGCCTTATAACCTCCACTGCCATTTGGAGATTTGAGCGATGTGTTTAATAAGTAAAGGAAAAGCAACTCATGAGACTTCTTAAATAGAAATAGAACCATGGGAATTTTCATTGTGGAAGCAGCTTTTTCTTAGCCAATATCACATACACTGTGGTTAAATGCCATGAAAAGAATTATATGCTCATCATCTGCTTAATATAATCAGTGAAATGTAGCAAATCTGCTATTTTATCAAATGTGTTCCTATTACTTCAGTGAACTGTGTGAACCAGGCCTCTAAAGCAGTGACCCCTGTTACAGTATAAACAAAGTTTTGGTTTAATTTCAAAGAAGCCATTAGAAAATGATTCTCTCTCTCTCTCTCTCTCTCACACACACACACACACACACATACACACAGATACTCGTGTCTACTATGGAACCATTTTAAAAGTTTAAGTCTTAGTAGAAATAAAAAGAGTAGAGTTGTTTTGAGACCCAAGCATAAGTAACTGAAAGTGTTCATTTCTCACCATCAGAAAGAACTCTTTCTATCATCACTAATAAGACTCTCTATGATCTGATTACAGGCCGGCTTCTGTGAAATTCTTCTCACTTAGGTCTTGATGTTTGGACATTTTTACTCATCTCTGTGTGGTCCAAGATGCCTTCTTGTTATCAAGAGCCCTAGAAGGTCAATTCAGTAAGAATTCTATTCCCTAGTGTCTGATCACCCCCATTCTTGGTTCAGGTTTCTTACCTTCCTTCATCACCATAATGATGTATGGCTTTGAGCAATTTGGCCAAAATTCCTTCTTATACATTGTGTTTACACTTAGTCATTTCCTATCCAAGTATCCCTCCCTTACTTCTTGGCTATAAGGCTTCCTAATTTTTCTTATATTTAATGCTGACACTGGTCTCTCTCCTCTTCCCCAAAGCCCCATTGTGGTAGCCAATCTGCATGTCTCACCATCGTCCCCCCTCACTATTGAACAAAGTATTTTTAATTATCTTTTTCATGTGTCAAGCACAATTTTTTCCTTAACTCTTTCATTTACCATTTGAAACTTGTTTAGTGTAAAAAGAAAGGCATTTTCCGGACATATCTTGATTCTTTGCTTTCTAGAGCATTTCTTCTGCAATGGTAATTTAAGTGACTTTCTGATTAATGCTTAAATAAAAATATTTGATCTTCAGTGATGCACTGAATTTGGGATGCCTCCACTGGAGATGGAGAGAGCAGTAGTTTTATCAGGATGACTCCTGCATCTTATCTGACTCAGCAGACTCCCTTACTGAGCCAAGACAAACAAGGCTGGTCCCTTTGTCAGCAATGAAGTGTTGAGAATTGCTGCTTGCCCTACAAAACCACATGTGGAAATGTCCAGGTGAAGTTTGCCCATAAGGTCTGTGGCTGCAGAGAGATGCCACCGGCAAGAACAATGATGTGCTGGTGATGGCCAGAACCTCCAGAGGGACTCAATGTCAGCTTGATGAATGAAGTCTCATTGTGATAATTATCCTGAGGCTTGGAGCCTTCATGTAAATCTCCTCTGCAACATTAACTAGCTCGTGGGAGCCTCTGACTGGCTGCCTCTGTGATTTGGACTACTTTTAAGCCTGCAGGCTGAGAAACCAGAGTGTGCCATGCTGTCAGCTCAGCAGAAGTCATGCCCAGGAGTTTTAGCCGGGGCTTGGATTCCCTCTCTGCAGATGGGAAAGTCAAAGAAGGGAAACAAACCTTGTGCAAAGCTTCTCCATATAAAAATTATTCTAAGCAAAGTTAGGATATTCAATTAATATTCTGAAATTAATATTAACAAAAGAAGTATCTCTTTCCTAAGCAAAATTGAAACTAATAAGAGCATTTTTGTAATTCTGGTCCATCATTCAGGAAAGCCAAGAAATTAAGACTTTATTTATGACATAGACTTTCCCCCATTACATTTCTCAAAATCATTTTATTTATTGATAAGATTTTACCTTTTTGAGAAAGCTCATTTTAAATTTTCTAGGTCTTTTTCTTTTAAATTTCCCCAAATCTACTGTCTGAGGGTATTGTTGATAACAGATGCAATATGTGACGTAACTCTTCAGATGTTTGGATGCTGTTTAAATCTAGAGAATAATTTTTCCTTGAACTCATATAGTCTAAAGTATCCTTAATTTTTTATATAATTTTGTAATTTAAATGGTGATTCATTTTCTCGTTTTCTTGTGTTGCCTTGAACATGATTTCATTACCACAGAGACGTGTCTCTCTGTTTTCATCCTAAAGCCCATTTTATTATTCATGTAAAACAATACAGCTTCTATTCCATTGCCAGGGCATACAATAGACATGAGAAATTATAAATATCCTGGCTCAATTTCTATCAAACACTTCTCACAAACAGCTTTTAAATTGGCCAAAAAAAATCTACTCAGTGACAAGAAACCTTTAACTGGAATTGGGACTCAGGGAAAAATCCTACAGGAACCAAAAAATGGGTCTCCAAGAAAGAAATCCCCATTACCAGAGAACTACAGAGAGGCGAATCTCAATGGAATTTTGCCAATTTAAAAGCTGTTGAACACCCCCCCACACACACACACACATACACACACTGGTTTTGGTGCCTCTATTGCACCAGTGATAATTTCTTGGTCTGTTGATTTCTCCTGGAAGAAAGTGTGTTCAGCCTTCAGTCTTAGGCCCTCTCAGGCCTTCATGCTTGCCTAGAGAGTGCTTTTAGTTGCTGAGTCATCTTCCAGCACCAGCTATAGAGCTTTTGTCTCTTGTATTTGTATTTGTAATGACTTCTGTTTAGGTTGTCTGGTTTCTTAAATTCTGTGAATTTTCCATTTTCTTCTAAGAGAACTTGAGGAATAGCTTGAATAGCTTGAGGAATAGCAAGAACCTTCGGATCCCAATAAACTGAAAGAACAGGAAAGGGAGAGCCTAAGGCCTCATCCCTTAGGAATTTGCTTCTTTTGGACACAGAGGGGGAGGCATTGCTGATGCTGCTACTCTTAAAACATCACAGAGTGTTGAGGGAGACAGTGTGGGAATTATAAGGTGGATGGTGAGGAATAGAACAGCTTGACAACCCTGTAAACACTTTTAATGCAATTCTATTTACCCATGAATATGTATGTGTGTTCATGTATCCACAGGTGAACATGTTTGTACAAATGTATATGTGGAGGTCAGAGACAACTTCCTGTGTTATTCTTAGAAATACCAGCCACTTTATTTTTAATACAGGTTCTCTCATTAAACCTGAAGTTCATATGGCTGTTCATCAAGTCACAGGGATCCTCCTCTCTCTTTCCCCAGCACTGAGGCTACTGGGGATTGAACTCACGTCCTCATGTTTGTGAAGTAAGCATTTTACCAACTGAGATATCTTCCCATCCCCTCTCCCCTCATTACTTTTATGTGCAGAAGAAAATAAATATTGATGACAATCATGTCCTAAAGCTGACTTTATAGATACACAGAGCTAACTGCATTTTTTACCTAATTTTTAAATTTTATTTAGTTCTTTATTTTTATTTCCAAGGTAGGATCTCACTCTAGCTCAGACTGATTTGGAACATACTTATAGTCCTGGTCTGGCCTCAAACTCATGGCAAGCAATCATGACTCCTGGGAATAAAGTGCTGTGCTGGGAATAAAGGCCTGTGCCACTATGCCTAGCTTTAATTTTTATTGTTTTTAAGGTGCTATTATCAGTAATCTGTATATCTGTCTCTTGAGTTGGCATTATATGTGTGCATATGTACATATGTGCATCTATATGTATGATAAACACACATATTATATGTATGATATTATAATGTTCTGAAATTATTGTCTTACAAAAGCCAATGGGATATAAGCATATAAAGTATTTTTTATATTCTCATGGTGTAAAATATCTGATTAAAATAAGAATATGTATTTATGAGGGAAGAAATTTTTGTTGAATAGCAAAAATCATAACAGTGCTACAAATGAAAGACTTTTTATTATACAAAACAAGTCTATAGCAGAGGAAAATAAGATTATCATGTGCTGATTGAGAATAGGAACCTGTAAATTGTGTATCTCAACATGGTAATTGTGAGTCTCAGCTTAAAACTTTGTATTTCCAGCAAGTTGTAAAAAAAACAACTGTCCTTAATTCAACCTATGTATTCTGTCCTTGACTGTTGTTCCACCTTGGAACTCTCTCTGGACAAAGGCTGAATACCATCTACATTCTCATTGTCAAGCAAGTTTACAGATAATGATGTCAGACCAAGTCATCACTTCAAAAGGACTTTTTATGCCTATTAATAATAACTTGAATTTATAAGTAAAATTTTAATTTCAAGTATGGGCTATCTCTGTCATAAGAAATGTCATAAGTATGCCATATTCTTATATTTGTTCCCTGTGATTTATTGTAGGAATAATTAAAATAGGAAGTAAGTGGAAATGATATTCATCATAGCAGAGATAAATCCACGGCAAATGAATGAAGTGGTGTGTTCTTTCTTTCTCTCTCTCTCTCTCTCTCTCTCTCTCTCTCTCTCACACACACACACACACACACACACACACACACACACACACACACACATATATATATATATATATATATGCCACACTATCCTGCTTCTGTTGTCTACCTGATGTTGGCCAGGAGATGATGTCCACCTTCTGCTCATGCCATCATTTTCCCTGCCATCATGGAGCTTCCCCTGGAGTCCCTAAGCCATAATAAACCTGTCCTTCCACAAGCCCACTTTTTTTGGGGGTTCTTTTCTGCAGCAACCAGAAAGCTGCTATCTATCTATCTATCTATCTATCTATCTATCTATCTATCTATCTACCTATCTATCATCTATCTATCTACCTATCTATCATCTATCTATTTACCTATCTATCATCTATCTATTTATCTATCTATCTATCTATCTATCTATCTATCTATCTATCTATCTATCTATCTATCTATCTATCTATCATCTATCTATCTATAGTGTCATGGGTTTTAAATTTATTATTATTTCACCAAACAATATTTCTCAGGTAGTAAAAAGTGTCTCTAGTTTACAAAAGCTAACATTGATTTTTTTTACTTTAAAGTAAATGCTTGAGAGAGTCTATTGGGATATTGCTATACTTGAATACCAATGTGCATATACAGATGTTGATTAAAGACAAACAACAGAAATGTTATTTTAGTTCTGTATAGGCAGGTCAAGAATAGCACACTGGAAACTGTGGATATACTTTAAACAGTTTCTTTGGGAGGATTACAGAATACCTAACAACTTTGGGAATGGAATTAATAAACCATTTACTTACAGAACAATCCTGTTTTCTCTGTCAATGTATTTTAAAGAATATAGCAGGGCTGAAGAAATTGCTTAGTGGTTAAGGTACTTGGCTGAAAAGCCTAGTAATATATGTTCATTCCCCCAGTACCCATGTAAAGGCAGATGTACAAAGTGGTGCATGCATCTGGTTTGTTTACAGTGGCTGGAGGCCCTGGCATGCCCATTCTATCTCTTTCTCTCTGGCTCTCTTTTATTTCTCTCTCTGGCTTGCCAATAAATAAAGAGAACATTTAAAACATAAAATACAGCAGTTGTTAGATATTCTGTAATCCTACGTTTTTGGAAGAACTTGATGCATGAGACTGAGAGGAGCCCAGAATTCATTCTGTGATGGTGAATTGTCAGCCCTGCACAGGATAACTCTCCCAGCTCTTGCATAGTAAGTGCTAGTGTGAGGCAGCACTGCAGCCTCTTGATCCTGATGAGTGGGAAATTATTTAAACTTCTACTTAAAATTGGAAAGAAATGTGATGTCAATAACAATGTCCATTTAAAATAGATATGAGAATTTTGATTTTGCTATGAAGAAATGATAAATATTTGAAGAGATAAGTGAATAAACATACTGTATCCATGAATTGAAACATGATATAAACTCCACTAATACACAAAACTGTTTTTATATATCAGCTGGGATCAATATAGAAAAATGAAGAAAGGAAGGAACATGGTTCGGACAGGTTGAACTGAGTAAGTACTAGAAATGTAGAAATGGCACCTTTTTTTTTTTTAGCAGTTTCTATTTTGAAGCTCCTTTTAAGCTCTGTGATCTTGTTTAAGTTATTGAATTCTAGGAGCTTCCTCATTTCCAAACCATGAATGATACATTAGCTTCCTGACAGCTTTAATGAAGGTTATTAGAGGTGTTTATCTTATTTCTTTTGTAAACATTAAATATGTTTTATTTCCTCCATTTAAGTTTTTATTCAAATCTAACTCATGAGTTTCATTTCATTATAGCATAGAGGATGGATACTTGCTATTTTAATGAGATGTTAAAAGCTAGGATGGTACAAAAAGAGAAGATTTCAAAAGTTCCAGAATTTTTTAAAAATTAATTTTATTTTTGAAGTGGTTTGATCCAGATGTCTCCCACAAATGAATGTGTTCTGAATGCTCGATACCCAACTGATGGCAGTTTGGTTATTGGAACCTTGTTAGAGCTGTGTTGTTGGGGGTGGGCTTATGGGTGTTATAAGCCAGCTTCCCTTTGCAAGTGTTTGAGATACTCTCCTGCTGCTGTTGTCTACCTGATGTTGGCCAGGAGATGATGTCCACCACTCTGCTCATGACATCATTTTCCCTGCTATCATGGAGCTTCCCCTGGAGTCCCTAAACCCTAATGAACCTGTTCTTCCACAAGCTGGCTTTTTGTGGGGTTGTTTCTGCAGCAACAAGAAAGCTAACTACAACAGATTTGGTACCAGAGAGTGGGATCATTTGTAGTCGCTAGAAACCTGATTCTGTGGCTTTGGTCTTTTGGAACTGCTTTTGCAGGAGGAAAGTGGATGGATTTGAAACCTCAGCCTAAGAGACACCTTGCAGTGCTGTAAGTACAGCTTAATGGATTCTGGTCAGAGTTGAAAGAGCTGAATGCAGTGAGAACTATGGACTGTGAGGTTTGATTTATAAGGGTGAGAAAGAACTTTTGGGACTGTGACAGAAACAGTTTGTGTGAGAGGCTTGCTGCATTCTGCCTGCCTGTGTCCTGAGAACTTGTGCAGGGTTGCTTTGTGTAGAAATGGGCTGGTGTGAGCAGATGGACATGGCACAGAAAGAAAGGAAATCTCTGGGCTGAGACTGCTGCCCGTTCAGCTGCAATTGTTTGAGAGATGACAACCATTGAGATTGGGTCAGGTGATCTGCATTGGGACGGCAGGAAGAATGTGGATTTTTTTGAAGTAAGGGGCCAGAATACTGAAGAAAGTTTCCTGCTCTTAAAAGTCAGCTTTTCCCCTTCTGTATTAACACATTGGTAGCCAATATGGTCCTATGGAGTATAACAAGATTTGCAACACAGGTTTTGGCCATCAGCAGTGTGAAGCAGGTGTGTTGGATTGCCTGTGTGGAGGCCCTGATGGAGCCATGAGGATTAACTGTGGGTTTCAGTGGAGACCCAGTGAAATGCCAAGACCATTGGATGGCTGCCAAGGAGATCTGCCAGCACCAGATGAAGTTTTCTGGGATTCTAAGTAGCCAAGCTGGAAAGGTGGAACTTGAACTCTGAAGACCAGTCACTGGTTATTATGGGACTTGGAGTTATAGAGTTTGATGTTTTCCCTGTCTGTTTAAATCTTGTATTGGTTCAATCTGTTTTTGCTATGCCCATTACTATCTTTTGCAGTGTGAATGCTCTGTGCCACTATGGCTTTGGTATTTAAATTTTTATATTTTGGTATTATGGCTCAGTAAAAGATCTTAGATTATGGGGAAGTTAGAAAATTATTGGGATGGATAAAAATCCATGGGAATTTTTAAAGTGGAACTGAATACATTGTATTTTTACATCATGTATGATTATTAGTTTGTGGGGGCCAGGTGTGGATTATAGTAGTTTGATTCAGGTGTCCCCTCAAAACTTTCTGAATGCTCCATCCCCAGCTGATGGCAGTTTGGGTATTGTAACCTTGTTAGAGCTGTGGTGTTGAGGGCAGGCTTATGGGTATTATAAACCATCTTCCCCTTGTCAGTTTTTGGCACACTCTACTGCTGCTGTTGTTTACCTGATATTGGCCAGGAGATGATGTCCACCACTCTGCTCATGCCATCATTTTCCCTGCCATCATGGAGCTTCCCCTGGAGTCTGTAAACCAAAATAAACCCATTTCCTCCACAAGCTGCTTTTGGTTGGGTTCTTTCTGTGCAGCAACGAGATAGCTGGCTATAATAATTTCATATTAATTCATTCATTTTCAAGCAGAGTGAGATAGGGAGAAGAAAGACAGAGAGAACGGGCACACCAGGGCCTCCAGCCATTGCAAATGAACTCCAGAGGCATGAGCCACTTTGTGCATTTTGTTTTACATGAGTACTAGGGAATCAAACTTGGGTCATTAGGCTTTGCAGGCAAATGCATTAATAGAGGTGTTCATCTTTTATTCCTCACACTAAATAACCCTGGTACAGCAACTTGCTCCAGATAAAGTGGACCCCATTGTTCCAAGCTACCTTGCATGTCATTATGTTCCCACACTTGAACATTAAAAGGAAATTGATAATTGATATGTCAATTTCTTGTTAATCTATAAGTTTCTTGAGGTAAAGACCAGGACACATTATTTATGTATTTATCTCTAGCACCTGGAATAAAAGCTGTCACACTGTGCACAGTTTACTTGCTGTAACAATTTCACTTTCATGCTATAAAGATTTGTATGTTGTTGCTCAAAATTAAATTTTTCTCTTCTTTATATCACTTCATTTCAGCTTGCACGATCTTTTCCTCATTGAGTATGGTCCTGCCTATTTACAAACTTATTTCTTGAAATCTACTTTAGCATTAATTAATGCCTTTATTTTGGATATAAATAAAAAATTATCTTTTTAAATAAATTCACTGTTTTAACTGATATAACCATATGTATAGACTTTAAATATTATTTTCTAAGAATAAGTAGTAAAATATTGACATAAAGCAAAAATATCTATGATTGAATTGTATCTAGATTGCAAAAGTAGTGACTGTTTATTTTTGGTTACTCTGCATTTCAGTATTATGCCCTATTTTGGGGCCATGAAAAGAGAGAACAAGGTAAAAAAAAAAAAAAGAAAAAAACCAAAACAGAAACAAATAGTATCTGTTTTTTCTTTTTATTTTTCTCTTTAGCCACTTCCTGAGGAAGTGTTCTCTTCAATTTTATAGATGAGAAAACTGTGACTCAGAAAGATGAAGAATATGTTCAGTGTTATATACCAGTTTGGTACAGAGCTTCTCAAGTTAATTCTCACTAAAAGGTTTTTATCATCAAGCCATCTTATACTACTATGCATATATGATCACTTGGTAGACAATATGTTGAATTCTGCTAAAATGAACACTTTTAAGTCCCAAGGGCATATTATGCCACAACATGCTTTTTTGCATTTTAGCCATAATTACTTGAGGAAAAACCCATTGTAGCAGAAGTGATTTCATTCTCCTTGTGATGGGTACGATACACACTTGTCCTGATATCTGTGAACCTTCATAGCCTTTATGTGGCTTGAAGCATTTTGTTCTCTTACTCCTGGTGTCTACTCTGTTATTTTGCTTAAACGTGTGAACTGGCATTTGAATGTCAAAGTAAAAATTTCAGCCTTGGAGTATTTAACCTTGGGTTCATGGGCCCAGTATGGGCTTCACAGTCAACAATTTCCTTATGAAACCAGGGAAGAAGTCTAGAGAATATTTTGTTTATATGACTTTCTCACAGTGTTAGAAAAATATGCTTCAAATCAGTTTCATTTGGAAGAAAAAAATGTGAAGACAGGCAAAAATAATTTCATGGATTACTTTTCTATCACCCCAAATGACAAATTTTCCTATATTTTTTGAAAAATTCCATATTTTAATTTTTCACTAAGCCAAATTCACCTAATAAAATTTTGATGAGATTTCTTTGGAAAATACTAACGTTGGAGAGAGTAGCTTTGGTCCAAAACATGGTAATTTTATGTCAATTAAGACAAATTTTAAGCCCCTGATTCTCCATTAAAGAGGAACCTTTGAGAAATTTAATGTGTAAGTAAGTGCCTAGGGAAAATATTTACATGAAGTATATTCCAACATTATTAATAATGCTAGTAGTTGTAACAATATAGCTACTTCAAAATCTTTAATCTAGCTTTGAAATTTTTCCCTAATTATGTAACTTGAAACAAAGTAATTCATTTTGAAATAAACCAATCTGTCCTTAAGATAAAAAACTTAAAAATTTGTAATTGTAGCAATGCAAATCTAAAGCTACAAATTACTAAAACATTAGATTATGAACCTAAACTGTTCGACTATATATTATAAAGTACTGTACTCCAGTAGACACACGAAGTTATCATCTGATGTTCTATGCTTAGGAGCTTAAACTACTTGGATCACAGCATCTACACATTCACAAATACATCTGATGAAAAGTCAGTATGTAAGTTTCAGACAGTATCAGAGTTAGAGAGGGTTGTTTGTGCTCAGGTAGTCAGTCAAGCTTTACTGACATAAGAACTAAAAGAAATTTTGAGGGCGTGTGGGCTTCCGCTGGGTGGAGAGTGGGTAGAATGTTCTGAGTGAAGATGAGGCATATGTAGGATCATGAAGTGATGACAACGTGACAGGTCTGTTTCAGTGATGAGCACGACTGGTGGAGGGGGATCTCTGCCAAAGAGCAGGAGGGAAGTGGGACAGACCGTGATATTAAAAAAAGAATCAGGCCACTCGATGGAAAACAAGTTTGAAAGTATTCTAGGAACATTAGCTTGGAAACTACCTACAGTATTATGTGAAATGAGAAATGGAATGGGGATGAGAGAAAGAAAAGGGAAGTGCCCTGAGGTAAGGAAGGGCAGCACATGCAATTGTACAGATTGACACTGAAATTTTTGGGGTATCATGTAAAAACCCACAATCCGCACACTTGTATGTGGTGGCTGTGTAGGTCAAAGAGCGTTCAGAGGTGAACAGTGGCAAAATTATGAAGAGTGAAATAGTTTGAGTGGGAAAATATTTGATTTAAATAATGCAACAAGTTAGCCCTCAATGTTGACTCCAATTTCTCTCTCTCTTTTTCTCTCATTCTCAAAATCTATTATCTCTCTCTCTTCCAGAGATCAAAAAGAAGAAAGTGAAAAAATGGTTAAAGAGAAGATATACCTGATTAATTTTTAAGTTTGTTGGTTGGGGAAAAACCTCACAACCTCTTGCAAACACTCTGACACCAAGATATCCCCATAGCAGAAGAGTATAAACTTGAAAGAGCTGAAGAAGTTGGAAAAGAAAGTCTGACAGAAGATTTGTCCTTTACAACATGTAGCCATTTTTTTCCTTTAAGATTAGAAGGAAGCAGAAAAGATGAATTTAGATCAGTCCATTGTTATTTCCTCAATGAACCAGTATAAACAGTCACAGGTCACCAGCAAAAGTGTGTGAATCCTTACAGAGATTTCAGTGATTGCAGAGACTTTACAACTAAAGTACTTATAACACACCTGCCTAGGCTCAGTGAACATTGTGGAAGAGGAAGAGGGGATGAAAAATTGTAAGAGCTACAGGGTACAAATTGATCTCCGACGGCATTGTCTTCTCCCCTGACAGACAGACTGAATCATTTATGATTCCACCAGGAGCACCAATAACTCCACTGAAGAGGTCCCTCAGTGAATTGGAGTTGGGGTAGAGAATATAGGACTATAACCTGATGGGAATATGATCAGCACCCAGTAAGGTCATGCAATAAAACTCATAATCATTTTAATAAAAACTAATAGAGGGAGTACTGGAGGAAGGAAGGGGGCAGAGAAAGTTGTAGGGGGTAGGGAAAAGACAGAGGTAAGTGAGGCATCTATGATCGAAATACATTTTTTATATACATAAAATGTGTAAACAATGAGAGCAGAACTAGATGAAAATGGAACTCAGTGGAGGGGACATACAAGAGAAGGAAACTCGAGGGTGGTAGGAGGGGAATGCAATCATCGTATATATGCACGGTCATCGTCAATAAATTTTTTTTAAAATTCAGGTTATTATGAAATAGCAATTCTATTCTTGCATCTAAAACCATTGAGAAAGTGATTTTCATATGACGCTAGAGCTCAACTTTTGTACCTGTTACAATATTGAGCTTATATATGTGGTACTTTGGAACCAATTCAAAAAATTATTCATTGAACTTGATGATAAATTCAATTATACATTTGTCTACTTTATTGATTGTTATTTTACAAATAAATGTTTTTTGTAACCTTGTATACCATCAAAATATTGTACTGGAATTTAAAAGCTACAAAGATCAATATGATTGGTCCCTATCCTCAGGTAGAACATCATAGAGTTGGAGAGACATCATGTCCATAACACACACACAAATATATATATATATATATATAAATGAAGACTTCTTAGGTGTAAATTTCCCCTCTATTGTAAGTAATGTTTAAAGATAAAGTGACTTTTCATAAGATTGTTGGACTTGATCTAACTTATGCCCTATCCAATCACCCAAAGTCACATAGGACATGCTGTTTTCTCAGAAGTTTAAGGTTCCCTAGGCAGTGATTCATCATGTAGTAATAATGTGCTCAGTGGGAGGCAATTCTGGGAAGCTGATACAATCTGATTTCCATGGCAGGGGGTTCTTAACCACTTTCAGCACAGAATGTTCTTAACCAAGTATCTTTGGCTTTCTTAACACATTATTGCTTCTCCGAGTCTCTGAGTAAGTAATGCTGGAGAACGTTTTTTTAATCATGTTGAAAATTCACAGGCAAGATTTGGAAAACACAAAGTTAGGCTTTCCAATATTCAGCCATTTGTTCTATTTCTGCATCAACATGATTTGTTTTCAAAATATAAGAGACATGAACTAAAAACAGGCATATCACAAGAAACTTTCTCTCATGGCTCAGCCTTATAGGGGCTTACTACATCTATAAAAGTAGGTAGCTCAAATATGCAAAGAGGAATATAATGACTGGGTCCTAATGGTTTATATTTAAACTTTACTTTTGAAAATGTAGCTATAAGCAGTATTGTTTTCATTGAAAAATAATCTGTATACATGTTATCATATATGTACATAAGAAAAATTAAACAAGTTTCATAAGATTACTTTTTTGATTGGCCACTGTTTATATTTCTCCTACCACTATTTATGTTTGTTTATATTTGAAAACACCACTATTTTACAGATGAGGAAGTGAGACATAGAGAAGCTAAATAACTTGACTAAATTAGAAATCTCACAATACAGGCTGTGACACTTCCAGTGACCCTTTTTAAACTTGTTTTATTCTATTCCATATACAGTAAAAGTCACTGATATCTGATGCTGAGCACCTGAGAAGACCTGGCCAAGGCTGACTGCCAATTTAGATGAAAAGATCAAGTGAATCCCAGAGAATCTAAGACAGTGAGGATTTGCTGGGCACGTGATAACAGTTGTATCAACAAGAGTACTATATACATACAAATACTTCTGGAACTAATGAGAGCATTAAGAGAAGACATTAGGTTATAACTCACTGTGAGGATAAGGAGAATAGAGGTCAGATGTAATAGTAGTGAAAACTAGAGCAGTTAGAAGAATAGTATCATATGATCATTAAATATTTTGGTGACATTATTTGGAAACCAGGCTCTGCTAATTTTAGCCAGCTTTGGACAAGTTACTAAACTTCTTTTTTAAAATTTTTATTATGAATAATTATATACATTGTATGAGCAAATCTTGTGAATGTGTCCCCATTTCCCTCCTCTCTGTCCCCTACCAACTGGGGTACTTCCTAGGTGCACATACTGGATCTGTCCATAGGATAGGAGATTATGAACTGCACCAGAGGTAGCCAGTTTTTTTTTTGTTCTTTTTTTCCCTTCCCCCTTGTGTATTATTGCTGAAGGGGGCGATGTCTCTGGATAGTCTCCCCCACCATGGCTCTTACATTCTTTCTGCCCCCTCTTCCACTCAGTTCCCTGAGTCATAATGGGTGAGTTTTGAGTCTGCTTTTGGTTGAGATCTTAAGTGTCTCTGCATCTTTGCCCTGGAATGTGTTTGGTATCATCTGTGTCTATCTCCATTGACCTTGCATAGGTTATCAGACTTGCTGTGGTGATTGGTCTCCTGTTCATCTCATCACCTTCTTATAGGTTTCATTTGGGCCCTATGTGATGGCTAGGTGTGGTTTGTCTCTTGACAGGCTGTCAGCCTTCATCCAATGACTTGTTGGTGGAAATGAGTTGTCCCAACTCTCTTAATGCCTTCTGAAAATACAAACAGAGTCTCCATTGGAGAGTGAGATCAATATAGGTTAAATGAGACAACATTGCTATTTTGGCTTGCTCTTAATGGTGTAACCACTCTGTACCTCTCTGGTAGTGGGGATTTCTCCTAGGAGCCCAAGTTCTTGATCCCCATAGGATTATAGCATGGATCCCAGTTCCAGTTAAGGGTTCCTTGTCACTAAGTAGATCTCTTAGCCAATCAGTAAGCTGTTGATTACCCTCTTAGTTTTAGTGCCAATATTGCACAGATGAGCATTTCTTGCTCATCTCTTCCATATATCCATGTGTTCAGCATTTTTGTGACAACTGTCTTTATTGTACATCAGTGGTTTCTCTCCAAATATCATTGACCAATTTCCCCTTGCAGCTCATGCAACACCTTCCAGTGCTACACATACTACCATCTGGGAGCTGGTTACCATTCTGGATCTAGCAGTATCTCTTGGTGTTGTTTGATGGCACTTCGTGGTTTCTTCAGCAATTGGGTCTTACCGTAGACCTGGGCAGGTATTCAAGAGCTTCAACAGAAATCTGTCACATTTGGGGGACTTTGTGCATCTCTTTGATCAACAGCTTAGTGTGGGAAGGAAACAATGAGTGGGACAGGGAGATGCAGGCCTGAGCAATTATTCTTGTGGTTAGGCTTCCTCCCATTTTATTCATGGCCCCTTGTACTAGGTGGTGCCCTTAGCTTCCTCAGTAGCTTACTTTTATAAAAGCTATGGTTTTATGGTATCAATTCATTATTAGTTTAGTTTACTATATGAGTCCCCCCACCCTCCCATTCCCCCACCCTCCTATATCCCCCACAATTCATTACATTCCCTTTTACAAACTCTCTGTTCATTGATGGATTTTCTTAATATTCCAGTTTAACATGTTTAGGAACTCCATGTGAGGGAAAATATGTGGTGCTTGGCTTTCTGCTCTTGTGTGAGGTCACTAAGAATGATCTACTCCAAGTCCAACCATTTTTCTTTAAATTTCATTATGTCATTTTTCCTTTCAGCTGCATAGAATTCCATAGTATATGTACCGTGACTTTGATCCATTCGTCCATTAATGGGCATTTGGGTTGAATCGAATTCTCCGCTATTATGAATTGAGCTGCTATAAACAAGGTTGAGCAAATGTCTTTGTATTTCAGCAAGGAAACTTGGGGGTAGATGCCCAGTAGAGGGATAGCCAGTAGTTCTATGTCCATCCTGTTCAGGAGCCTCCACACTGCTTTCCATAGTGATTGTACAAGTTTGTATTCCCACCAGCAGTGAATGAGGGTCCCTTTTTCCCCACAACCTTGCCAGCATCTATTGTTAGTAGATTTTTTCATGATTGCCATTCTGACTGGAGTTAGATGGAATCTCGTTGTTTTGATTTGCATTTCTCTGATGATTAATGACATTGAACATGTTCTCAAATGGGAGTTGGCCATTTGTATTTCTCTCTCTGTGAATTCCCTGTTGAGTTCAGTTCCTTATTTTGTGAGAGGGCTGTTTGATAATTTTTTAATTTAATTTTGGGTTCTTTGTACATTTTAGATATTAGACCTCTATCTATATTGTCATGGTAAAGATTAACTCCCAGTTTGATGGTAGTCTATTGCCTTTGATTATGGTATGCTTGTCTGTACAGAAGTTTTTTAGCTTGATGAGATACCATTGGTTAAGTGATTGCTGCAGTTCCTGGGCTAGCAGAGGTTTGTTCAGGAAGTTTTTTCTATTCCCTATCTCATAGAGAGTTCCCCCAATTTTTCCTTTCAGGGTTTTCAGAATTTCAGGTCTTATGTTGAGATCTTTGATTCATTTGGAGTTGTTTTTATGCATGGTGAGAGAAGAGGGTCTAGTTTCATTTTCTTGCAAGTATTTATCCAATTTGTCCAGCACCATTTGATAAAGATGCTATTTTTATGCCAGTTAACATTGTTGCATCTTTGTGAAATATGAAGTAAATATAGTTGCTTGAGCTTAGGGCTGAGTCTTCAATTCTGTTCCATTGGTGTACCTGTCTATTTTTGTGCCAGTATCATGCTTTTTTTTGTTATGATGACGTTGTAGTATATCTTTAGGTCAGGAAAGGTGAAACCACCTGATGTGCTATTTTTACTAAGGATGGCTTTGGATATCAAAGGCCTTTTGCCATTCCAAATAAATTTGGAGATTATTTTTTATGTCTGCAAAGAATGAAGCAGGTATTTTTATTATACTATTTCTGAGCCAAAGAACTGTTGAAGCTTCCTTTTAGAGTCCAAGACCTTCCTGTATATCTTGGGCCTGCCTCAGTACTGGGTATGAATTTCCCACCCTCCTGAGTGGGCCTCATATGTCATCAGAGAGCATTTGTAACCACATAGCCTGTGTGCCACCATTGCACGGCTGTGTACATTTTCCCTAGCTGTTTGATTTTGTATCTTGCAGCATCCCATGCTATTGGTGACCTTTAACCCCAGCAGCTTGCATAGTATTTCACAGAACTATGATCTGTGATCTGACATCATTCTAAGTTACATCATAGTCTGTCAATGGCCTGTGCCCACATCCTGGGGTGTCTTCAGCAATAGGGTCTTACCATTTAGATCTGGTGGGTAACCAATTGCCTTGGCAATCAACTGAATTTTTTTGGGGGCAGGGGGTCATGAGCCTTCCTGACTAATATCTCTCTGTTGGTTAACACAGTTCTGGCATTGAGGTTTATTAGCAAAAGCCTGTGGTTTTAGCATTAAGCTTTCTCTATCCTCTATAGGTATACTATAAGTATATATTCTTTGAGAATTAACATCATTTTCATCCTTTAATATTTTAAAACGATATTCCAATAAATATCACTGCACATGCTTAAGTTTTTGTATATCAGGTGATAGGTGTAAGATAATTCTTAAAAGTACTATACAGAATGAGGATGGAGATGCTAAATCATAAATCTGATTTGATGCCAAGTTGGAAAGTCCTTGAAAGTTAATTACCAGACCTCAGGGACTGAGTTTTGCAAAACTAGTAACATCACTTGAAGCATCAGAAATATTTGCTAGGCAGATACATGCTGAGACTGCATGTAGATGGGGGAGGGACCTTGAATGGAGTTCAGGTGCTTATGGATCATTGGAGCTATCCAGAGTGCTGAAGAACTGTCACAAGAAATAGTCTCCTGGTGGGTCAGAAGCCTTAAACTCCAGATTTTATGTCTCTCTTGCACTAAGTCTTGTCCCTAAGGTTTCTTTCCACTACTAAAATTAATTATTATTTTCCAGGCTCTTTGTTATCTGTCCTTAACTCGCTTAGTTTTGACATTAGTCCTACCCCAAGTCTATTAGGCTTATTTTCTATACCAATCCCAGCTGTGACCACTGCTGGTTATTTGGTGTAATAATTTTAAGAGAAACAGTCAAAATAATACAGCAGTAATGTATTTAAACTTCAATGTCTCCTAGAAATGCTATATGTAAAATATACCAATAATATATCTAATAAATCTCTCTCTTCAGATTAAATTCTATATGTTTGGCAGTTAAAAATATGGTGAGTCCACATACCAGAATGACATGGAATTTTCTATTGTTAATATTTGCTTCTCTTCCTAATATAAAAATAAATCCTTTAATATAGCTGAATAAGTTATGTGTTAATATAAATTATTATTGTTTACATATTTCTTCTGAAGAAGATATCTCATTTTTTGGTTTTCTTACTAAAGGCTGGCATCAAATAACCTCAAAAGCCAATGTATTTAGTTCTGTTTACTCAGATTTAAAACCTCTACTACTTAATGCATAAGGATTTATATGAAAATATTAAGAAATGTAGTGACTTTCAGTTGATAAAATATCACAGAAGACATTTTTATTATAAAATCACATTCTTTGAGCTTCTTTCTCTAATGCATTCTTATGATAGGAGACAGGATGAGAAAAGGTTCTTAGACAATTGCCTAATTTAGGAGAGAAATGAGGAGAATGAAGAAAATACTCAGTTACAAGTACAAGAAAACAGTCAAATTGTCTTTAGTAAAAGGAAGATGGCTCACATGGCTTCAGAGTCTAACGATGCATCTGGATATAGGGTCGCAAACACTCATTGTCTCCTTTACTTTTTTAAAATATATATTTATTGTCCATAATGAGTTACATTATTTAGTGGGCAAACAATGCATTGTTATCCCGAATTCCCAATTCCCCCCTCCCCATCCCTGATCAGTTGTATATCCTCCTCCTTGGGCTGTCTGTATTAGTCCTTGTAGCAAGGGATCCTGTATATCTTAGTACTCAGCCCGGTCTCCTTTACTTTTGATTTTGACTTTTGATGATGACTTCAAACATATTGTCCCTGGATTATTGGATGGTGACTTCAGAGGCTAAATGCCACATTCTCTCAAATTCAAATTCAATGAATCCTTTCTCTTAACCAATTTAGAGAAAGCCCAAAATAAATGTGTCTTTATTAATAACTTTGCTTTTAGTCACATGGCTTATATTGAAGCAATCCCAATAGCCAGAGTAGTAAAATTTACTGATAGTCTTTGACCCAGACCATGATCCCAACTTAAAGTTGGTAGGACGGTTGTTCTAGCACACATACACAAAAGACAGAAGTCAATAATAAATGCATTTATGAGATGAAAATAAAAAAATACACAATGTGGCAAAGGGTTGGAAATATACTGAGCTGTAACTAAATAAAATATTTATAAATATTTATATGGACATTGACAAATATTAATGTCTTTATGTGTACTGCACTTATTTATCCTAAGACTTCTATACAATCAATAATATTGCCTTTTCACAAAATCATAAAATTTCACAAGATGAAATTATCACAAGATAATTTTGTTTCCTTTCATTCTAATTATCAAATTAAGAAATTCATTTGAGTAGCTAATAGATGTTGTTTTTGACAATAGAAGTTGGTAAATCTTTGTTTTGGAGTCTGCATACATCTAGCTTTCTCCAGTACTTACCCTTTAACTCTTTCAGGTATGACTCTACATAATTGGTGGTAACCTTTAGGGTGCCCCTACCTGCTCCACAGATGAGGCTATTGGACATTGGACAAGTGGAACTATCACAATATATGATTCATACCCCTGGAGCAGTGCTTGGATCTGTAACTGCTGCCTGAGTATTGGCAATTCAGCATATATGATTTCAAACCAGGGATGATAATATAATTTATCTCACTGAGTTATTTTGACAAACAATATGTTAATATAAATTGGATAGAATACAACTTGGCACACATCAAATAAGTGTAAGCAAGGATTTTAGATGAAGGAGGATGGCAAAGGCTTGGTGCAGAAGTTAACATCACCTTCAAATTAAAAATGGAGAGAAATCAAGACGGGGAGAGAGTGGGAACTGGGAAACAGAGTAAGATAAGGAAGGGGTTGATATATTGAGGGATGTTGAAGGATGGAAAATACAGAATGTAGGGTTCTTCAGTCAAAGGCAATAAAGTGTGTAAAGTGGACTATTCATGCATTACATTTTGAGACATGAAAACAGAATGTTGTTGCATTCTCTTTACATGGATGGGGTAGCTCATTTACTTTTAGTGCTAAATACTGTTCCCGTCTGGATATGTCAGTGTGTCCACTAACCTCTAGACTGACATAACATCTTCATCGTCCCATGTCTTGACAAATAGGAATTAAGCTGCTATAAGCACCCATGTTAAGTTTTTGTGTGGACTTCTACGCATATGGAATATTAATATACTCTGCATTTTAAAATGTTAAATTTATGGTATTTTTTAATTTATTAGAAAATAAACATAATTATTATAGTAAAAAGATGAGCTCTTAATAGTAATGGAGAGATGTTAAAAAGTGTGACTATTTCAGGCAAACAAAATCATGATTTTACCCTGAGGAATAAGCAATTATCAGGACAACTGAATTTTAGTTTTTCTGATCATTTCAGGGAATGAATAAATAAGGAGACTGATAAGGAGCTTAGGTATCAAGTAGTATTGCCTATGTTTATAGGTAACAATTCTCTAAGAAAGTTTCTCATAAGAAAAAAAATGTCTTGCTCATGGTCACAAAATGCTTTGGTGTTAAAAGAATTATTTATATAACCTAGTTGATTAACTCTTGTGAAATATTCTATCTATCTAACTATCTATCTATCTATCTATCTATCTATCATCTACTGCAACAATTATGTAAATAATATACACACTATAAATATTCTAGCATCTTATCCTCTTATTCAAGATCAGTGTTCTACGTTTTGGTCTTTATCTCTCTTTCCCTCCTCCTTACCCCCTCCTCCATTCTTTCTTCTGTAATTCTGAATACAAGCCAGGCATGTGGCAACATGGGCAACAGAGCCATAGTACACATGCGGAGGTCAGAGGACAATCCTGGATGCCCACCCTCGTCTTCCATCTTGTTTGAAGCATGATCTTTCATTGTTCACTGCTGCACTTGCCAGGCCAGCAGCTTCCAGGGGATTCTCTCATCTCCATCTCGAATCTTGTCATGGATGTGTTGGGACTACAGACACCCACTCTACTGAATACAGCTTTACATAGGCTCTGGGAATCAAAACATTAGTACATACATGGGAAGCATTTTATCCACTGAACTACATCAACAGCCAGGAGTCAAGGAATTCTTACATGGTTGGGATAATTGCATTTTTGAGTTGGTTAATTGTTATCCATGGTTTTGAAACAGGATGGAAGATGCAAGGCAAAGCAACAGGTGGGAAATATGCAAGGTTCCTCATTTCTTAGCATTTGATTTTGGGGCTAATGTGTGGGTTCTAGAACTAGACTAGCCTAGATTTTAAATTATAATCCACAGTTTACTGACCACATGACTTTGTAAGAGCCTTCATGCTAAACTTGATGGTAATAATTGATGTTGCCTTCAAAAAGTGTTGAAAGAATGACATGGTGCTTATGGCATGATTGGAGCAGAGCATATGATACAGCAAAGACATATATTAGCTGTTATTATTGCTGTCTTGAACAGCAGCCTCCAGACAGGCTTCAGTCTGCCAGGGACCAAAGCCAAGCACTATTTTCCCCTTCTCCTAAACTTTTGATGGGATACTAAATTGAAACAAAGGTTTGTTTTTTCCTGTATTTGCAACACATCAGATAATAGACCAACAATATATATATATATATATGTATATATATACATATATATGTGTATACACACAAAAGATTTTGTTTGACATAACTACATTTGGAGGTGAAAATTTTCTTGATGTCCAATCCTAGCTACTTTGATATCTGCATAGGATCCAGAATAATTCCTTGTACAAAGCTGTATATTATGATGTACAAATCTTAAACAGTTGAATCATCGAGTAATTATAAAGCTGAGAAGAAACTTGGCACTGAAATAATACAGCTAAGCAAGGAAGAGGGCCTGCAAAGTATGATATGGATTGATTTTAAAAAATGCATTGAGATAAATGGAAACATCAGCAAGAGGAAAGTAGAACCATCTGGAAAGAAGAAACTGAGAGACTAATGTCCAAAACAAGAAGGATGTGTATAGAATGAGAAGTGAATGAAGCAGAAACACAAAGCGATAACAGGAGAAAGGAAAGAAAGAGGGAGATAAGAAGATAGAAGCCAGCGATGAGAGCAGACACAGAGGTTCATAGTAAATTTAAAATAGTTTGAAATGAGCGAGCTTTTGGCAACTACAAAACAGGCTCAGATGATAGCAGGCGTGTCAGGCATGTACTGCAGTGGATGTCTGTTCACAGACGATTGGAGACTCACCGATGCAGCTATTTCACAAGAGATGGCAAAAACCATTTGAGAAGAAATTGAGGATATTGTACATTTGAGATTTTTTATGGTTTATATGATCATTTATACTTTGCTATAATATATAAAACTATTCTAAACTATAGCCATGCTCGTCTTTTGAAATTTTTGTGAATTGTTTTTTTTTCTGTATTAAAATCACATTAGATAGAAATGTGTGGAAGAGATGCTTCTCAGCATTCAGCTTTATTTCCCTGAAGCCAATTCCACTTGCACGCCAAGTAGATGTTGGAAATTTTCCATTGACTATTACACAAATTTCAAAAAGCCAAACCATTGAATCAGAGGATAGTTTATGGCCCATTAACAATACATTCGCTTCTCAGAACTGTAAACATGGCCTTATGGATCTTAATGTAATTGTTTAGGATGAGTGTGTTGGCAAGAACTGTTGGAGTCTGTTAACACAGTCTGGAATGCAACGTGTTTTAAGCAAATCTGCAAAATGTTACCAACTCATTAAGCTAAGAGCTTTATGGCTCAATGTTCTAAAGCAATTCTTCGTGGCACTTTTGAACAAGGCTGCAGATCCTTTTCTGGTTCAGCCATGATTGATGTGTAGGTACAAGGGAGCCTTTTCCCTGTTGCATTAGCTGAAGTTTTTGTGTTGTCAATTAAACAGTCTTCTTTCATTTGTCTATACAACAAAACTAGTTTTTGTATACATCCTATGGGATAGATATTGCTATTTTTAAACAATATGAAAAATACGGATGTTTCTAAAGCTACAATCCATATATTCAGCACTAACGGAATCACTCTTGTGCAATTCCTTTAAAACTCAGCCTGTCGTCGACACTTGGAATGGATCGAAAAACTTCAGATACCACACATTTAACCCTGGTTCTCATGGAAGCAGTATGTTCTGTATCATTTCCAATGTATACATTGGAACTTTGCACCTTCACGTGAGGTAAACCATTAAGTTAGAATGTTTTATGCTGTAAAAGAAACACAATTCAAGCAAGGAAATTCGTTTTCAAGACTAAAAGTTCAGTAGTTTCTCATTTGCCCTTGGGTTGTTCAAAGGTTTGAAGTTCTGTCTTCAACATCTTTTGTTTTTCTTTTCTTTTCTTCCTTTTCTCTTTCTTTCTTTCCTTCCTTCCTTCCTTCCTTCCTTCCTTCCTTCCTTCCTTCCTTCCTTCCGTCCTTCCTTCTTCCTTCTTTCTTTCTCTCTTGCTCTCTCTCTCACTTTCTTTCTTTCTTCTCTTTCTTCCGTTCTTTCTTTTTTTGCTGGTTCTGAAGATTGAACTCATGGCTCTGTGCTTGCATGGCAAGTACTTTAACACTGAGCTACATGACAAGCCCCTCTGTTTACCTCTAATCACCTCTTTTCCAGATGCACACTTTTCTCTGATATCCTTACCACTCTGATATCTGGTACACTATACTAATGTCTTCATGACCAGACAAAAATGGAAATTATCTTTCCATTGATTCAAGCCAAAGTTCTAAATTTAAAAATGTAAGACTATTTTTGTCACATTTTTTTTGCATTGAAACCAAATCATAGGCCCAGGGAAAGAGTGTGTGAACCATTTCAGTTTGAACATAGGTTCACAGAAGGGTTGCCATGATTTAGCAACCTGTCTGACTTCAATTGTTTTCATTATTTTGCTTCTTTTCATTAACAATAAGTCATTGAGGCACAATCTTTTATCTCTTCATTTAATACCTTTTTAACTAAAAGAATATCAACCAATGTTGTATTCATTCAAATTGTTATTAAGACTTTCCCTGGTTACAGTAACTTGAGATATTTCTTTGCCTGAAGTCTTCTTATTGTCTTTAATGTGGTCAACTTTAAATGTATATTTCATTTCTTACTACCCCACACCAAGCCATTCTTTCTTTCCTTGATGATCTATGCTTTCTTTTTTACCTCAGCATTTTCCTTGCTGCAGTTGAGATGAATATTGAACACCTTTTTTACCCTATAAATTTCTCTGCCTTTATGAGAGCCTATCTTTGCATTAGATCTTATATGTCTTTACTCCCTATTAGACTGTTCATATTTAAAGGCACATACCCATACCCCAGTATCCCAAATACCCACATGAAAATTTGAAATGTAATGACTTCAGAACTATAGGGGTAGATTGTTGGTAACAATGATAGCATCGGCCACATTGCCTCAATTCGTTCTTGCTTTCTTCTTTAACTCCATTGAAACACCCTTAAAAACACCGTTAAACACATCACACATTGGGAGGTAGTTTTATTAAATGATTATTCCCTGAAATTTGACAATGAGTTTTTAAATAGCCATAACAATTTTCACTTGAATATTTAAATTTCAACATTTAATAAAATGCTTACTTATAATACTGAATAACAATAACCAAGTTCGTGAATACTATATTAACAATTAATATTATATTTGTAAACATTAATATCCATAGTTTACATATGAAAAAGCATGGACTCAAGCAATCAGAGAACTTAGCAACTTGTAGATTACCAAATGTGGATTCCACTTTGTTCTTCTCTGACATTCAAGTCCCAAGATCTATTCCATTGTGATCCTTTTAAATCTTATAACATCTGAAGGACATTGAAATATGTAATTATGATTTACCTCAGTTGTATAATTCCAGATAAATTACTTTTCTTTTGTGATCCCTTCCATACCTGGATTTCTCAGATTGTATAAAAATAATCATATGAAAATTTAGTGAAGAAAATGATAACAACCTTTTATTACTGAATTCTTCTCCAGGGGCTGGACACATCTGCTACTCTGTGACTTTTAACCAGGTTTTTTAATTAAAATTTTAGTGACTTTCATACTTAATCCTCATCACATTATTTGTGGGAGCAGGAAGAATATGAATAAATACATAAAACATTTTCTGTAAGGCTTTCAGAAATATTTTTTTTCAGAGCTACTTTTAATGGATGCTGAGAATAAAAGCTCTTTCTAATCTTTATTGAGATTTCATGCTGTAGGAAGTCAGCCAAAATATAATCATACAAAGAAGTATTGTGTCCTAATTGCCAACATGGTTGTAGAGCTTTAAAAGCAGACACTTGGCAATGCGAGAGCTAGCTAACGTGATGGTGGTGGTGACAAGGAAGGCTTCTGGAACACAAGCTAGCCCACTGCTTTGAATTTGTAGTTTGAAGATGTTTTGGATATCCCCACTGACAATTCGTTTCTTCCACATCTCTGTAGAAAAACTGACTCGGAAAAGTGTAATTCATATGTCTAATTAAAATACAGACATAAACACAACCACACACACATAAGTAGAATTTCATATTTTGAAAAAAATGGTCTTTTTGAAACTAAAGAAAATGTCTTAGGTAAAGAAAGGTCATTGTTTACATTGGCCTAGAGATTAGGGATAAAACAATACACACACACATACACACACACACACACACACATATATATATATATATATATTTGTAATTGAAAATTACCCCATGTCATATAATGCATTGACTTTGGCAGCACGCATATAGCACATCTTGCCAATACAGTTATTTAAAATTAAATTGACCTTCTTTGAAATGTTTAATTGAAATTCTTAAATTGCTCAGCAGACTCACATTTCTATTGATTTTTTTCTCCCAAAGGACACCATTTGGCCACAGACCTCCTAAGTGTTAATTGCCTTACTAACTGGCCAAAGCTCTAAAGACCAAAAGGCTGTGAACTGAGATGATGCCCAGCTCAGTTATTCATGCAGTGTTATACAACCATTACACATGCCCTGGGGTTTAATTTGGGAAGTTTGTCTTGATTAATTAGTCCCAGTATATAAGGCGAAACAACTTTTTGTTTCTCAAAGCTTTTGAATTCTGGAGGTGACGGTGGTTGTTAATAGTCGTAATATATATCAAGAGGAATGTCTAGTAGCTGTATTTACAAGTTTTTGGATATAATTTGGGTGATATTTACAATTATTTCTCTTCTGGACATCTATTTAAAAAGCTTGATACAATCAACAATCAGTTTTGAAAACTTACTATTTGTTTTGGTCCTTGGAAAAAGATGTAGAGTTTTGCATCATTAAAAGAAGGTTATTGGGATAGGCAAATGGCTCAGCGGTATCAGGCAATTGCTCCAAAAGCCTGCTAACCAGAGTTTTGATTCCTACCACTCACATGAAGCTTTACACACATGGGTGCACATATCTTTAGTCCCAGTGTGTCTTCAGCAATGAGAAGTAGAATCAGGAGAATCCAGAGGTTCTTAGACTAGCTATGTTGGCCTTCCCAGCTTAAAAAATTAATAGGAGAGACCCTGTCTTGGACAAAATGCAAGTAGAGGACCAGTATGCCAAGATTGTCCCTTGACCTCCATATGCACACTGTGGTGTGCTCCTACTCAGACACATGCATCATATACACATACATACAATCACACAAAGGTTACTATAAGTGATTGAGAGTTGAGAAAATGCAGAATATAGCTTCTGTATAAAGTATATAATAAGTGTATATATGTTTTATTACTTCTTATTTGACAATTTTCATACTTCAATATTATTTGTTCATCACTTCTCAATATCTTCTTTTGTCTCACTCCTGTTCACTGAAATCCTTCTTTCTAATAAGACCCTCTTATATTTTGAAGACTGTTATAACTCTCTCCATCATTTATGACAAATTGTTGAGGAAACCATTATAGTGAAGGCCTTGTGGAGGTAATGATATATATATATATATATATATACATATATATATATAATGATATATCTATATCTATTATCTATCTATCTATCATCTATCTATCTATCTATCTATCTATCTATCTATCTATCTATCTATCTATCTATCATCTATCTAGAATGAAAGAGGGAGAGAAGGGGTGCACCATCTCTCTAGACCCATATCCTTTTAATCAACCAAAATAATGGCTTCCCCACTAGGTTTTTAAACTTCCCAGCCATGGGTTTTGGGCTAGGTTTTCAGTACCATGGATAAATTTCCTCCCATGAAATGGTCTCAGGTCCAATCTGAGAGTAGTTGTTACTCCACAACAGCCATGCTATTATTGCACTAGTGAGTAGCCCTTGCCTGTCGAGTTGGTTGTGTAGTGTGCAGAGAGACTCCAGAGTGTGTGAACCTGTCAATTTTTTCCCCAGCAGGCTATACAGCACTTTCTAGCACTGCGAAAAAGGAAAGTATATATTGTTAATTATCATACACAGACAGCATAGCAATAGGTCAGCAGTGAATTTTCAATGATGCTAATTACAAATGAGATTTTTTTTCTTAACTTCAAAGAAAAAAAATATGTGTGAAGTAGATTATTCTTTTTCTTTTTAACACCTACCATCTATGAAGAAATGGCACTCAGTGATCTTATTTAAGAGATAAAGACATACTTGATACATGATGGGTTCTTATACTTAATCACTTTAATATATATAATCTTCACATATCTTACATTAACTTTTTGCTCCTCAATCAGAAACAGAAAGTTTTAGCTTCATTCCAAATACATAAACAACAACAAAATTACAATTGTCTACTTCCATGTTTTTTCTAAAGCTGGTCAGTTATTGTGGAATTCTTCTCCTCTAAAATTTCAAGAGCCAAGATTTTAATTAATATCACTCAGATATTCAAAAGACTCTTCCTCTATCACAGTTCCATTATAAATGAGGGCAATGATACAAGTTAATTTCAGAAGAACATTATCCTTTCTGTTGTGTAGAGGGCTTAACATACATAGAAATAATGTCAAAAAGTGGGGAAACCACGATGCTGCTTCTTATTCTCAGAGGCTCTGATGCCAAGGACAACAGTAAATAAAGTCAGTAGTCTAATCAAGAAGAGTTCAAACGATATGCACCGTGGAGGTAGATTCCATTGATCTTATCTATCATTTGAAAAAGAGTCAACTTTGTTTTGGTCCTTGTTGAGTTGTTGTAGTTGAGCCAAATAACAATGTCTGTAAAAAGAACACACTTTACAGGAATAATCAAGATCATTTTAGACCATTTATAAGTTTGATGTTTAGTAGAGTTTCAAGCTGATGGTATGGAAAACCAATTGTTTGGAAGTATGGAGTGCAGAGAATGATTCAGGGTAGAATGACCAATATGTGGTATAGTTTCCTCGTCTTCGCCACCCCTTCTACGCCAGACTGGCAAGTGGGCATTGTTTTGTTCTTGGGAAATTTTTTTTGGCTTTAATTTTCAAAATGTGTGAGCCCCTTCCTCAAAGGCTTCTTTCTGAAAGAGAGAAATTTCCCTATTTGAATGCAATTTTCTTGGTCTCCCTCCCCCCCCCCTTCTCAGCCAGGCTGGGAAGATGGAAAATTTCTCTTGGTTTGAGCTTTCCTGCTTGCTTTCCCTAGTAATAAAATAAATCTCATAATTCCTAATTTATTCTTTTTTTCCCTCTGAGTCTGTGTTCTCAATTCCTTGTTAATGTGTATTGGAACTCAACACCTGAGAGAACGGTGTTCTGCTCCCACAGATGTCTCTCCCACATCAATAGAATTATGAGCACATGCAGGTAATAAATAAAAAAGAAAATGAGTTTTGAATGAGATAAAAACATAAGCATGCCATAATAATATCTTTATAAATCCACTAAGAAAGGAGTCACATCATGCCACTTTTCTCTATGGCTGATTCTTTACTCCTTTAGATTTTCTACAAAGATAGAGAAAAAAGTATTAAAATAATTCATAATCAAAATGATGTTGATCGATTCCTCCTGTCAACAAACTTTTTCTCATGAGATCACTAACATAAATTTTATAGTATATTTCAGATATTGCCTTATTCTCTTGCGAAGAAGGCCACGGGTCAATGATACAAAGAAATATGTGCCACATACTAGCTATTAAGCATATTATTACTGCAAATTAGTCTTAATCTTCTCTCCTCTATATTGAAAATCATTATTCTATTTCCTCACGCAGATAAATGACACTGGAACATAGTGCCATTGTGCATGGTGTGTCAAGTTTATGAAAATGCTAACAAGAAATTATTTTAAGAGATCTCCAGGAAAACATTTCTCTGTCATGAAAAAACATCATTAATTTTACAAGGTTTTCTTCAGACTAAGTCAGAGGAATAAAAGTCCATCTTTGCTTTAAGCTTTTACATACACACATATATACATATATGTATATATATATGTATATATATGTAATATGTGTATATTTTATTTTTTCATACCATAATTTCTTTATTTTGTACCATAAACCTTGCAATTAAAAATGGAAATTTTGCCATGAATTTTATTAGGTTATAGTCATAAAGAAAATTTTGCTGTTTATGAAGAATTAGCTTCAGTGTGTATTTTTTGGTTTTATTAAATTTAATATACATATTATATCTTGATCATCTGTATCCCACATTACTCTCTCTTATCCCTCAGTCTCACTGTATACCTTCTTTTTACTGATCAGTGGCTATACCATGGAAGAGAATTACATCCCCTTCCCCAGAAAACATTAATTGTTATTAGTTCATTAGGGAGAGGTGTGGCCTTTTAATACCCACCCCTATCTTTACAGAAGAATGTTGACTGGCCCTGCCATGTGCAGTTGAGTACAGCTGGTGTGAGTCCATGAGTGTAATAGTCTTGTCATACCCAGATGTCAGAACTCCAGGAATTTAGATTCACTAAAAATTTTATCTAGGCTTATCTTTTAAGAATTCTGCTCTATTTGGGGGGCACATCCCTGATTTAGGAAAGATTAGCCTCTGGAACTTTCCTATCCAGAAGTGGGCAAACTGCTTTGAAGAGCAGAGCCTGAGAGGTGAGAGAGCTAAGTCCTGATATCCCCATCCCAGGAGTGGGCCAGCTGCCTCTAGCTGCAGCCCGTGAAAAAAAAGAAAATGAAGAGAAGTTTAGCTTAAACCACTAGTAGACCTGCTGTATCTGCTGTCACTGCTGCTCTGATGTCATTGCAGCCGTGGCTTCCTCTCTTCCATACACATGCTCCTTGGCATTTTTATTGAACAGTGAAAAACCAGTAAAACTAGTATGTGAACAAGTAGTACACTATATGAGCAAAGGGTAAGGAACTTTCTACTTTGGATAATCCTTAAACATTAGTTAGGAGTATGACTTGCTGGACTCTGCTGATCCAGAACACATACACTTTAAGGGATCACAAGAGCAATCAAATTAAGCCAACCTGCTGCCTTCAACAGATCTGTGGAACGGTAGTTACTGACCTCATCTTCAATGCTATGAATCAGCACTTCTTATGCACACATGTTTGTTCTGAGTCAAGAGTCCAATGAAGCCCCTGAGGAAAAGAGCACAAAGCCTATCTTAAGGCCAGTCAGCATCTCTAACCATTGCTTATCAATATTGGTCATCTCTGCTGTTCAGACCAAAGGTACACCAAGGCACACAAACTATAGGTAATGTATCAGATTTTTAAAGCATAAGTTGCTAATAAGATTTCTACATGGATAATAAGATTTCTTCATGGATCTCTTACAGAAAGAATCAGAATGTTATGCTTTATATACCATATTGCATACATATTTTTAAAATTTTCATTAAAATTCTTTATCCTTCATTGTTTGGAGGGAATAGTAGAGGTCGGGAGAGAGATTGATCTGATAGTCAGATCAAACTCTCCCTGAGGTGCAAATTTCACACTGTGACAATTAGTTGATAGGCAGACATATACCTGCTTTCTCAGAACAGCCAAGCTTCATTTCGGCTCAAGACAAGGGATTTCACTGTGTGTAGACCATGAAGAGATTCATTACTAGGATCTGTTATTTCCTTTCCCAAATCAATGCAGAGAGTACGACATGTTGACCTTTTAATCCTTTCTGTTGGCAATGGTAGGATGGAGTGTTTACAAAGTACTTTTTTCAGGAAAAAGTGTGAAGTGTGAGACAGACTTTAAATGACTTTTCTCTATGGTGGCCACATCAATATTTGAATGTTCTGTAATGGAATGCCCTGTGATACTTTCAGACACAAGTGACATTTAGACACAGATTTAATCATCAACCATTTATTGCTTTCACCAAGAAAATTTCCCATGGGATGCGAAAGATTTGGCTCAAATCTTATGGATCTTTGTAGAGATGACTCCTAGGTGATGTGAAGCTCTGCGTTGTGGGAAGGTAGTTCACTCAGACAGGGAGTGAGGACCAGAGTTTGGGGCTGATGTCTCTCAGAGAACTTCAATAGAAAGAAAGACCTCATATAAGATACTGGGTTATGATGTGTCATCGTAGATAATGTGTCTGACCTGTGGGAATGTACATGTAGCAAATGCATTGTTCTTTCTCTATTGTCATGTCCTCAGTGACCTAGGGTAGTGCTGTTCAAGCTTTTCATCTTGTATGCCAACTTAAATTTCTAATTAGGTGCCATTAGTGTATTAGTCAGGGTTCTCTAGAAGGAACAGAGTTGATAGAATGGATATATAAAAAAAGGAATTTACTGAGACAGCTTACAGTAGTCCAATAGTAGCAGTCTGTAGGCCCACAGGTAAGGAACCAGTAGCTGTTCAGTCCACGTAGATGGATGTCTCAGCAGCCCCAATCCAGCTCAAAAGGCCTGATGAATCCCTGGGGAGCAGCTGCTCTTCAGTCCACGATGTGAGGCTGAGGAAACTGGGTTCCAATATCCAGGAAGGGTAGGAGAGCAGGATGCGAGGGCAAGTCACGAACCAGCACCAGCAGCTGGGGGAGGAAGGAAGAGCATCTCCTTCCCCTTAAGTTTCCTTATATTAGTCTCCTTCTGGAAGGCCCACCCAGGATTACTATGGATTAGCTCAAATTGACAAGCTTAACCATCACAAGTCTTCTCCAAAATCCCAAAAGGAATTTTTCAATCCTTTCTGCAGGCAAGATCAGGGATCCACCCAAGATTATTATGGATTAGCTCAAATTGACAAATTTAACCATCACAATTAGCTTCTCCCTAAATCAGTTATGTCTTTTCCTTTTGTATGGACAGAAAGATCAAAGCTGTGGTTTCTGCAGATGGTGTTGTCACAGTTTTTTTTTTAGGATACTAGGTGGAAAGCTCATAAACAACAGTTGCTTATTCCTCATAATTCTGGAAGGCTCATAGTCCAAGGTCAAGACATCAGCACATTTAATATCTACTGAGAGCCCATTTCCATCCTCAGGATGGTGGTGTCTTCTTGTTGCATCTTCACATGATGGAACCAGAGGGAGTGCTTTGAAGTCCCTGTAATAAAAGATAAAAATACTTTCAACTATGAAAGTAGGAATCCAATGACCTTGATTAGAACCTTTCAAAAAGTACCAATTCTTAAAACCTTCATTATGGAGTTTAAGACTTCAACGTATTAATTTTGATGGAATATAAGTATTCAGAACCATAGGTGGTACTTTTATTTCAAAAAAAATATTTACTTTTAGGGAGAAAGAGAGAGGGAGGAAGGGAGGAAGAGAGAGAGGAGATAGAGGAGAGAGAGAGAGAGAGAGAGAGAGAGAGAGAGAGAGAGAGAGAGAGAGAGAGAGAGAGAGAGAGAGAGAATAAATGACCTAGCCAGGGCTTTCAGCTGCTGAAAACTGACTCCAAATGCATGTACCACTTTATGCATCTGGCTTTATATGGGTACTAGGGAATCAAACCCGGGTCACTAGGCTTTGTAGGCAAACACCTTAACTGCTGTTGGGTGCCTTATTTTTCATTTTATATATGATTTCTGAAAGGAAATGCTCTGTTTACTCTTGGCTGGTTTAGACTTCTGAAGAACAATGCTTACCAGGGGTAAGGACTGACAGTCATCCTTGGGCTTATAGACTGAACAGAACTGGGAACCCAGGTAGGGGGACATTTCTCAAGTAATATTTAAGTCCAGTGAAAGGTTTAGTTGGGGAGGGCTCATTCAGTTTTTATTTTCATCTATTTAAGTGTGGTTATGGCCAGTGTAACATTGGCTGGAGTCTGCAGGGCTGTGGGCAGGAGCCCATCATCTGCATATTTGTTGTCTATCTGGCACCTTTGTCTTGACAGATAATCTAGTTTGTATTAGTAGTTTCACTAACATTATCTTCATTATGTTAACGATCTTTGCCTACAGTACCTGCCTTACATTTTTAGTAAGATTTTCAAAGGAAAAGCCATACTTTATATATCTTGACTAAGGAAATCATGTCCTGTGTTCATTTTGTACTTGATTCCCATTTGCACAGCAACTTGAGTCATTATAAAGTATTGTGAAAAGTAATAAGTGTTTACGATATGGTGAGAAGTAGTCCAGGGATCCTTTTTTATCAAAATACAGACTCTTCTCAATTTTGGAATCTGAGAACTCCAAATAGACAACAGATGGGAACAAGTAACAAGCTTGTTATGACAGCCATGATCCCTCTAGCCAATACTTTCCTATTTTGCTCATTTCCAATTTTGCCCATAACCTCATATCTGAACTTGAATCTTCCTTTCCCATCCCAATCAAAAGCAAGCTTATGGGAGAAATGGGTTTATTTTGGATTGCAGACAAGAGGGGGAAGCACCAAGATGGCTGGGAAAATATTGGCATGAGCAGAGGCTGGACATCACCTCCACCACAGCACTGCAAACAGCGGCAGGAAAGTGTGCCAAACACTGGCAAGGGGAAGCTTACTTATATCCCCATAAACCCGCCCCCAACAACACAGCTCCAACAAGGTTGTAATACCCCAAATGCCATCAGCTGGGGATTGAGCATCAGCACATGTTCATTTGTAGGGGACACCTGGATGAAACCGCCAATTACCTTTTAAAACTTAATGCTAACACACAGAATGCAGTTGGGTTTAAATATAGTTGAGGTAAACATCACTAGTAACAAGTTCCTTAAATGCCTTCCATGTGTTTAATGGCAGGGTTATCTTTCTCTAATCAATTTTAGTTTATGTTGTTTCCCTCTCAAGGGTTTGTCACTATTAGGTTTTTTTTTAATGCTCTGTGAGAAATTGGTAAATTTATTATAATCATTTCTATGATAATTATCTGATCATACTAAGGACTTTATGACCAGGGCTACGTTTCAAATTTTGGAATTTATGCTGCATGAAGTACTTAATAAAAAGTTGTATCCCAGTGTGGTGGCACTCACCTTTAGTCCCAGCACTCGGGAGGAAGAGGTAAGAGGATCACGCTGAGTTTGAGGCCACCCTGAGGCTACAAAGTGAATTCCAGGGCATCTTAGAGTGAGGCTCTCCCTTGAAAAAAAAAATAAAAAAAGTTGCAGTTCATACAGATACATTCCGAAGCATATGAAGACATATAGTATTCTAAAAATATTCTGTAAACAGACATTTTAAAGTGTCTACTTTGTTTATCTAAGAAATGAAGTTTCAGTCATATCATGAAGGATTTAATTTGAATGCTTTTAGTAATTAAGCAGAGATAATTGAAAATATCACTTGATTTCCACACTAATGTAATGATGACATGACTGTGTAGTTAGAAGCATGAATATCAAATTTCTAATACAGAAATCTAATGTCTTTTTTCAAAAAGTTAGATTTACTATTTTTATGGAATGCTACTTATAAAGACATTAGAAAATTCAGACCTATTCAGTCAGTTCTCTAGTAATTTTGCTTATTCACACACATACACACACTCCTACAAATACTCTAGGTTTTAGAGAATTTATTGTTTACTTGCTACACAAATACTGATTGTTTTTCCTTAAAAGATCAAAAATGAAATATTATATTAAAATATTTAATTGTATCACACTCATTGATAATTATGCAAAGAGGCTGGGTATCGTGATACCCACCAGTTATCCTGGATCCTTAGAAGCTAAGGCAGGAGGACTATGACATTAAGGCTACGTTGAACTACATAGGTAGACTGTATAAACAATAAAAGCCCAAATATAGTTCTATTAAACTTAGTTTTTTAAATACAAAAGCTCATGATGCTTACACAACAAACAATCATTTCTTGCTCACGTCAGCTATTGTAGGTGGTATCTATGTTGTCATTATTTTACTTCAGGCTGGATACATTTACTTGTAAGAAAGAAAAGATCTGGATATTCTTGCATTGTCAGTGAATGTGCTCACCCAGATGTGAATCATTGTTTCTGTTTCTCACTTTCAGACTTTATGTAGCCATATCACTACTGGAAGTTTCTCTTTGTTTCCAGGTTCTTGGTATATTCTTCATAAAATTGGAAAAAAAATGTGCCTCAAAAGTAAGGCAGTAAAGAGTAAAGTGACAGTCTGCTACCAAGAGAAGAGCAGACCATGTGGATGGGAAAGTACTCAGGGGTCTCAGGTAGTTGCTTGGGATTCTCTTCATGGAATTTTTAGGGAAGAAGGAACTGGTTGCTAAGAGCATAGTTTGGGTAGTTCTCTGATTTTGATTGACAGGTTTGAGTTTTATAACCTTTTATGTACAATGAATATCTCTTCCCATGATGAATCTGATTTTAACAATACTTATGCCCAATGAAAAGATTGTTAATATGGGATTTTCCCTAAAATTTACTCAAGGGACATAGTTTTCCTTACTGTGCAAAGTACCCCAAACTGAACTAAGTTGGGTAGCTTCATGTCTCCTATCCTGGATATATCTGTGAACATATTTGCATAGAAGCTGACCACAAAAGGAGTATTACTAAAGGGTTTCTAGAGGAGGACATATTTCATTGATTCATATGGACTATACATAAATATTGAGGCAGGTGGGGGTCCCACCTGGCCAGCAGGTTGCTCAGTTCATTATTAGGAAAAGGCTTTATGTTTATTGCCCAAGCCAAGCTGAGCTATTTTTTATGCTTGCCTGCCTCAACGTGGTATGCTCAACTATAAAGAACTGAGAAGTTCGATTCTGCCATGCTCACTAATGATTACCATAGACTTCATCATTCACTTACTCTATTTTTCTTTGTGTATGTACAGTATTGGGATGAAGTATGTGTGTGGGAGGCCTATGTACACGTGTTCACAGATATGCACACTTACTGTTCTGCATGTGTAAAGGCTGAGAAGAATGTTGTGTGCCCCCACCCCAACCACATGTTTCTCTGGGACATAGTCTGACTGAATCTGAAGCTTGCCTATTTCATGAGCCCTTGCTATGCCCATCTTTACTTCCTATAGGACTTACAGAGGCGTCTGGTGCTGTTCATGTGAGAGCCATGGAATTGATTCAGGTGGTTTCAGGCCCCCCTTAAACTTTCGTGCTTGAAGAGGAAGTACGCTTACACATTGAGTCATCTCTCCAGCCCCTCAGTCTCTTTAATTATTGAATGTTTTTAATATACCTATTCTCTTGTTATGAAATATGTAAATGAGAACCAGCCAAATTGGTTGATTTCATGCTCAAAAGAAGTCTTACCAAGGAACCTGTGTTTGAAATGAGACCTGAAGAGCCACCAAAGGCTGATTGCATGAAGATCAGGAGAAAGAGCAGTCCACACACAGGTGCAGTGGTATAATGATCGCAGTCTGTTGTGTTCACAAGGAGAAAGAAGGCCAGTGTGGAGGAAGTATGGTGACTGAGTGTTGTTGGAGAGTGATAGAGGGAAGTCAGGGAAAAGCTTCTGACGAGGAGACAGATGGCAAGACACTGGAACAGTAAAGATGAGCGTTTGGAAGATGGAGTGCAGAGGGCTGGCAGGGAGTGGATGGATTTGCACTGTGGGCTTAGGAAGCTTGATGGTCTTGCTAATGATCAAATGGGGGATACAGAAACAAGGAAGCAAGAAGAGCTTCTCAAGATGTGTCTTGAACATTTATAGATGGTAATTTAGTCCTAAAAATGGGAAATTGGGCAGAGAAACAGGTTTGTGAAGGTAGAAATCTGGAGACATGAGAAAGCAATAACTTTTACTGCCTACTAGGCATCTAAATAGACACACAAAAAGGCAGCTAGAGAACTGGGGAGATGGCTCAGTGCTTAAAGTCACTTGCTTATAAAACCTGCTGGCCCAGGGTTGACTCTCCAGTACCCATGTAAAGCCAGATGCAAAAAAGGGCACATGCATCTGGAGTTTGCAATGACACCCTGGTATGCCCATATCTATTCTCTCTCTCTCTCTCTCTCTCTCTCTCTCTCTCTCTCTCTCTCTCTCTCTCTGTTTGCAAATAAATATTTTTAAAAGGTAGCTGTATAAATGCTTCTGGTATGGTCTAGAGATACAGACACAAAACACCTTTTAGTCTGATGATATTTATAATCACAAAACTGGATGACACTGAAACAAATCAGACAAATTGAGAGGGGGATGAGATATGGGGGAGGGTGGGGAGGGAATCACAATGGTTTATGATCTATGAGTATGGAAACTATCAATAGAAAGTTTTAAAAACCGGATTTAAAAAAACCTCATTTAAAATCTCTTTAAAAGGAGAAGATGGGGAAGAAAATTTGACACTATGACCCAGATTATTTCTATATTTAAAAACTGATCTAAAGAGAAGGAAGCAAGAGTATGAGGTAACAAGCAGGAACCTAGGAGGAGAGAAGCAGAAGGAGAATTTTGAGAAGTAACCAGCTTTATTAAATATTATTCAAAGGTCAAGTAAAATGTTCATGGCAATGTGGAGGTCATCTTATCATGGAGGTTGCCTTGTTAAGACCACTCCATGTGGAAATGTAAAAGAGAAATCTAACTGGCATGGGGTTACAGGAACAGGAAGAGGCAGAAGCCGAATCTTACTATGAAGAAGATGAAAACTGTTGTTAACTGGAGGTAGACATGATGGCAATGAACACATGTTGTAAAAAGAGAGTGGAGGGCTGGAGAGGCAGCTCAGGAATAGAGCACTTGCCTGGCATGTGCAAGGCTCTAGATCTAATCCTAAGTAACACAGGGAGACATAGTGGAGTAGAATATTGGGGAGTTGTGCGGAGAAAGTGAAAAGTGAGACAGAGAGAAGCAAGAACACATGGTGCAGAGAAACGGAAAGAAGTGTTGAGGATCAGAGATCTTGAGAAGATGGTGGTGTCTGAAATCAAGAAAGGAAGTGGATTCAAGCAGAGGAACCCATAATTATAGTCAGGCAGGCAAGTATCTAAGCAAGCAGACATTTTTAGTATCTTGTGGAGAACATAGGAGAAATTACTGGTTGCATTATGTCTTTTTATTTTGAATAAGGTCATCAGCAGTGTGAAGAGGGGAAGAGAAAGTGTGGAGTTTGGGGAAAGAGGTCTGAGTGTGAGCTAGTAAGCCAGTTGAGTCTAGAAGGAAAAGTGGGAAGAACACATGGAATGATTACCCTCTTGTGTTACACAACCACTTTCTACTTGTGCTGAAGCAGTGACTAAGAAATTGCTGGGCCTTACGTAAATTATTCTCCAGCAAGGCACAGTTGCTTTGGTACCCATAAGGAAAAGGTAGGCTTAATTAAAATTAGGATTTGGCCAACAAAGCATGCTTAGTTGGTATTAGATACTTGAATAATTGCAAGAAACTGATTGCAGTGATAGATAATGAGCTCTGATTGGTGCAGAGAGAAGGGAGGAAATGGCAGGATAGAAAGAAATGCTTAATGGTAAAAACATAAAGGTACTACTGTGCTGGGTTTAAAATCTTACACTTTGAGGGGAGATAGGGGCATAAATAATGAACTATAAAGCAATGCAATATATCCAATCCTTGGGAAAGCTTAGAGTCTCATGGGAATAATTAATCCTGTCTAGGGGCAGGGGTTGGGGAATATATCTACAATACTTACTGCTCAACAAGAATTATGCCGAATTCTTAGAGCAGGGGTGGCCCTTTTACTGCAGAGGCTGTAAATCACCTTTGGAATGTGGAGAGTTAAGCACCGGCTATGGAGTGCTCAGGCATATTTTCTAATCTCCATTCACACTGGAAACAGAGAAAATTATTGTAATCTGATCACCTGAGCATGTACTTAAACCTCCCCTGGCTCTCTGGTGATCACCAAGATGATAAAATGAACCCTATTGGGCATGGGATCTAGGGCACAAGCAGAGGAAAATGTTAAGGATACCATTTGGACGCCTAGGAGAAATAGCAATGCCATCGGTAAGAAAGCCTGTCTGGGAAAAAATGGTTGGCATTGGAAATGAGTGATTTGAGGTGATAATAGAGCATGTTGTGGGGGCCAGTGTCAATATAGTGATATGCCTGAACTAGAAACGGGAATGGGAACCAGTCAAGAAGGAGTCATAGCTGAATTCATCCATCACGACACATTTCTGCTGAAGAACCCGAAATGCTCACCTGCGTTATGAGTTCAACAATTCACATATTCTTTTCAGCCTTGGTCATATGTCTTCCTTTTCTGCTCTTCTAGTTAGCCCAGCCTCCTCACCATCCTCCTGTGTTGGTCAGTACCACCCTTCCCTTTTGTTCTGTCTTCATCTGGAAAGTTTTCCTTTCTTCCTCAACATACCCTCAAATATTACCTATTCTCTAGAACCCTTCTTTAGACACAAATTATAGAAATATAATAGACACAAATTTTTTTTATTCAATTAGAGTTAATACTGCTGTGTGCATTTTCCCTTGGGGTCTGTGGTATCTTTGCCAGTAGCTATGTAACTGAAAGAGCCCTGCACTTTGGAATCTCCAGTTGTGGATATATAACTAAAAATGAGAGACCACCTCATTCAAACTGTTTCCCATTCTCTTCTTTCAGGGAGATTAATTATCTGTCATTTTCCTTGGAGACGTTTACCTTCTTTTGACATTCCTAACAGAAGGAGCTTAACAATGAGGGCAGAATTCTTCCCTGATGGCTCTAGAGAGAGAATCTCCATCCAAAAAAGGTTGGACTGTTTGAATTGCTGCACTGCTCTGTGCCTTTGTGAAAAGAGGAATAAATATGAGGAAGAATAGCAAACCAAAAACACAAGCCCACCACTTTTAATCTTGTGGGGAGCTGGGAAATTAAAGTTCTGATAGGACATTGTCAAGAAAGAGAACATGAATATGGAATGTGGAATATAGACTATGAAATGAAACACAGATTTCTCCAGAAAGAGTTCTATTCATTAATTGGTCTGCTGGGTTGGACTCACATAGTGCTTAATAATGTACTGGGTGTTTTCCAATCCTTCTAGCTGAATTTTCTTAGTTTTGGGAGAAAAAGAGACTTATCTATATGCATCTGTTCACTTTGGAGACCATATCTGTTTTATCTATTATCTGTGCTCCAGCAGGAAGTATATCAATTATAAAAAAATACAGTGAAAATATTGCAAGAGAGACAATACAGAGGAGGGATAATTAAAGTTGAATTCTGTCCCATTTGTTTTTATAAAAATAAGGAACATTTTGAAGTTCATCTAGGAAGATATGACATGTTCAGGGTTATTATAATATTGAACTTCTACGTAGTACTTTCAAATGTATCAGATTTTATGCTCCCAGGGAACTCTTTATGGAAGACTCTGTTGCCCTATTTTAACTTGAGAAAATGCCTGGGCTGAGAACTGAAAAAGCTTCTGGCATGCTGCTTCTGATCTATCCACTTGTTTGCCTACTTCTGTGCTATGATGTGTTAATCCTAGTAGTTAAGGAATCCTGCCTGGTCCATTTCACCCTCAGCAAGGCTAATTCCCTGCAGAGACCTAATGAGTTTAATAGGAGTTGGCAGTCTGAATGATTATCCCTGGAAAACACCAAGCACGAGACAACTCATGCTGGTGGGAAAGGAATGCCAGCCAGACATTCTTCGGGGTTTGGGTCATGACAGTTTGAGCAGGAAAGCTAACATGATGTCCCATCTCTGTTTTGATTTTTCTCCTTACTCTTTCCCCTCAATCTTCCCTCAACCCTAAGACTGTTTTAAGGTGTCCTCTAGAGCTGTATCAGGTTGAGATCTGAAATTCCTGTCAAAATACCTCCCATAGTCTGGTCATTACCTTTCTCTCATGAAAATAGTTGTCCTCTGTAATCTCTCAGATTCCTGATTCATGGCGCATTACCTAATCTGCTGCTAAAACTTCAACTGCATTTTCCCATCTCTCAGGCCACGTTGCTTTTCCCATCGGCTTGTGGATACATCAACCACACTCATGATTCTACCTGTCCTGTCTACATGTCCCACCTGGGGAGGAATTTCCCCTTCCTGCCTCCTTTCTCAATCTAGATCCTTCTGTCTCATACAACAGAATGTTAAGGAAAGAACAGAGTGAGACTCTCTAAGGTGATGGAACCAATGGAAACGATTTCTTTATTATATTTATTAATTGAGACTATATCCTCTCTTTGATTAGGTGATAAGCCCCTGAAGCAGCACCTACTGTTTTTAATGTTACTGATCCTGTTACATTTGTGAACTGATGCAAGTCTACTGATAATGAAATTATAAAAAAAGAATTGAATACTATTAAAATGTTTTCATTTTACTTATATATTCAAACATATATTTATATGATTTTCATGCATTCTCTTTTATTATTCTCAATGTCTTACTCTAACATTATTTTAGATAAATATGGATGTGTTATGTAATTCATGTGTAGGAAGGAGGTGATCTAAAGCTTACTTCACATATTCAGTTTTAATGACATGTACATTGGCAAGTTAAATTTTTTTAATTAAATTTTATTTCAAGAAGCAGAGCTAAATTTATAGGGTAACAATCGATGTTTGCTAGTATACTTATTTTCTGTATATGCTGGTCAGAGTTTCTGTCTGTTTTAGACAGTTACTGAACTATGAGGAATTAATAACAAATTAGGAATGGTTAAAATTTCCATGATGTACCTTATGAAATGTTAACCTAGCTACACTGATGTTTAGATACATTGCCAATGAATGGTTTTTTAAGAATGCTCTGATAAACCAATATGAAGTTTAAAAAAAAACTGACAACACTCAAAACTCATCAATTGCAGAATTCCAGAATTTTCAGAGAGCTCAACACTAAAGGAGATGTATAACACACCCATCAAGGCATGGGGAGTATTGGGGAAGAAGGGGTAGAAAGACTGTAAGAGCTATAGGGTAGGAAGAATACCCTAAGGCGCTGTCCCCGGCCACAGAAACTGACTGATGCATTCATGACCTCACAGGGAATACCAATAGTCCCCCTGGGGAGGGCTCTCAGTGGAATGGGGTCTAGGGAGAAGGAATATCAGAGTACATCCCAATAGGAATATGGCCAACAAACCATATGTTCAGATAGTAAAGTGCATTATTAATAAAATAAAATACTACTTGGATATTTAAGATTGCCCAATTAGTTTCCCCCTATTTTACCTTAAAATTGTTAATAATTATATGGACACTTTATAGGGGCACTGTAGGTAACTACCCAAGAACAGCAGAATAAAATGACTGGCTTGTTGAAACCAAGCAAAATGTGATCCCTCCTGAAGTCATGGAGACATTTTAAGCCATACCCACAGAGAAGGCAATCTCTCTCAACCTCAATTTTTATTTTCTTTTATATATATTTTATTGTCCATAATGAGTTACATTATTTAATGGGCAAACAATGAGTCATTATCTCCAGTTCCCCAATGCCCCTCTTCCCCATCCCCAATCAGCTGGATATCCTCTTCAGTGGGCAGTCTGGATCAGTCCTTGGGGCTGAGGACCATGGATAGACTAGGAGTCAGCCTGGTTCCGCTGGCCCTAGTATGTTACAACCTCAATTAATAAATGTCTTGTCCTTATTATATTTGCACTGAAACTTTTTGTGTATTAAAATGCCTTTTGTGTCAGATAATGGTAAATACATAGCTATTAAAATTCTATGAAGAGCAGTGCAAAATCCTAAGTCAATACTTGAGAGGCAAAATAAGACACTACATAACAAATGAACTTCTTACAGTCTGGTGAGTTTGACCCACTGAATTCTCTGAATATATCAGCTTCTTCATCTATCACCCATAGAGGTACTATGCCTGGTTCACAAGCACCAAAGACTTCAGCTTTAATTTAACAACTGATTTTTATGCATTGGATTGTTACCACCATTCAGCTTCAAAATTAGAAACCAAAAGCAGACTTGGTAAATGCTCTGGTTAGCAAACTCAAGAACACCATCCTGTCCTGCTGAGGAATCTTGTTACACTTCCATTGACTATTGTGTTTCTGATTCTTTCCACTACCTCCTTCTAGTCAAATGCATATCTTAGCATGTTTAGTTACTGATTGTCACTGTCTTCAAAAAGTACAGTAATATCCACTGGGTAATAATCAGGAGGGATAGATTCAGGAACACACACACATACAGCATATATATTATATATTTTTCCCAGGTTCCTCCTGAACCACTCTTGGGTAAGACACTTCTTTCTTTCTTTTAACCACAATCAAACCCACTGTGTGCATAGCATCCTCTGATTTTCCATGTCCCTGTCACCAGAACTAGAACAGAATTGGAATCCAGACTGATACTTAGGGATTGCTTTACTGGGAGTAGTAAAATTATTTATCTTTAACAAGGGTTTTTGTGTGCGCTACCAGAATCTATGAGATAATTTCAGATTAATTTATGAGCTTATAAAGAGAATAAAATCTCATCCCAGATATAATATAGCTAGAATGAATTGCAACTTTCTGTCTGAAACTTACTCAAGTGTTAAATTCAATGATAACTGTGTTTTAATAATCCTACCTTTTAATCCAATAATTTTTACACTGAAAAAAATCTAAATGCAGGTATGTTCTTATACTTTTTAACTTGAAAGTTTTGTGATTTCAAAAGTGAGCTATTGAAGTTTGGGAAAGTCATGCTATGATTATTTACTCAAAATTCATGGAAGAAGATTTAGTCAAATAGTAGGTTTAAAGTTGAAAATCCTCCAATGAAGCATGGAGAGATTATATTAGAACATGACATTAATGGCTGGAATTTTGAAGACATATGTTGGTAAAAATTCTGCTTTCCAAAGAGGCTTGCTCTCCTTACTGCAACATTGAGCAGTTACATGCGTGCCTTTGAAAGAAAATAAACACTAGACAATTTGAGGTCTTGAAAATTGTCTGAAGTCCTTCCTCACAGCTGTGAAGGCTATGTGGTTTCAAGGTCCTGCTGTTCACCACCCACTGGTTAATCAATTACAGGCAATCAACAAAGAGTCAGGACAATAACCAACAGAAGAGGTGGAGTGCAGTTCAACATGCTAACCCAGGAACTCCTCAGGAAATAGTAGCCCTGAAAGCACACAGGTTTTATTTCTACCTGGACTCTGTGAGCTACTGTCTTCAGCACAAAGCCTTATGTGAAGGGTTAGATTCAATCTGTATAAAGTCTGGATCAAGGTAAAGAACATTTCCATGTCTCCAGATAGATGCTGACTATCTCTTTCCAGTCAACATCCACAGAGGTAGTAACCACTATTTGGAGCTTTATCAACATAGATCGGTTTTGCCTAGTTTTGAATTGAATTATGTATGCATGATATATGCATTATGTCAGCTTTCTGCTCTCTCTCTCTCTCTCTCTCTCTCTCTCTCTCTCTCTTTCTCTGTTGTGGCATGCAACCTCCTTCTTATGTTTACTCAAGGGAAGCCAGAGGTGAGAATTTGGGTCTAATCATGTTTCTATGCATGTGCATAGCCCCAAGGGACATGCACCCCATTCTTGCATACATGTGGCCTTCTAGAATCTTGGGGATGTATAAGTACTTTCCAAAGCCTCTTATGATACCACATTTTCCAGAATTTTCTTTGAAGCTTTTGTGTTAGCCTATCACATAAGCCCATCATTCTCTACCACAAGGCACAGGTGAAGTCCAGCAGATGCTTCAGATTGTTGCTGCAAGTTTCTCCAGAGCAAGGTCAATTTCCATTAGGCAAGATCCTGCCTGTCACATTAGTTGAAGCCAGCCTTGTGAGTGGAATCTTTCTACTACCTTTCAAATACAGAAAATAATGACAAGTCTCTAGGCATGGAGGCTGAGTCCACTAATTTCCCATTTGGATTCCAAGTTTACTGCAGGCTGTAGGGTGAGATGAAGGAATTGAAATAAGACAAGTTATCTTGTGGCCAAGGTCACTAAAACTCAGTTAGCTTCCCATTTATTGTAAGCCCATATATATATATGCTTCCTGATTGAGGGCTGAATGTGACAAGCTGTTTCATGGTCCTGCTATTATGACTTCCCTCCCAGCTTGGACTGTCTGTATTCCTGAAATTGTAAGCCCCTCAAAACCCTTCCTCCCTGAAGTTGCTTGCTGTCAGTTATTGACCATAGCAATGAGAAGAGTAGTCAATGCAGCATCATAAATTAGAAGCATAAAACCCTAACTCTTTCTTATGAAGCCACCACCACCACCATTCTAATATGGCTTTTAAATGTAACTATTTTTATCTACCATGGGAGTTTTCTTCTGGCTTTTGAGAATTTTTAAATTGTTAACCACGAGATTCACTGAGATAAATCCATTCTTCTAGCTCTCTTTTTCCCTGTCCTCTGGATCCCAACCTTCTCATTACTTTTGCTTCAGGTTAGCTGCAGGCCTCCCTCTGGAAACAGACTGCTGTAGAGTTGGGACTCCTTTTTCTTCTGCTTAATCAGTACTTTTGAGTTGCTGAACCTTGGCGCCTCCAATTCTGAGCTGAATTGGATGCACTAAGATGGGATCATTTCTCAGGTTTGATCTGCTTGGGTGGTTTTAACCCTGTTTGAGTAGCAAGGCTGCTCAAATCACATTCCATTGTAGAAGGAAGACCAGAGATAAGTAGAAGTTTCCCCATTTTTTCCTTTGACCTGTGACCTGCTGTGTTGAGTTGCTTGTGAATGCTCTCTAGCTTCAATGTTTGAAAGTTGAGAAATCGTAACCAGGGCATAAAGAACTTCATCTTTGCCTAATCTTCTCAACAGCCCGATATTTCTCCATGGATATTAAGTGAAATTATTTCAAAATGGAAATATTTGAACAATAATTTTATCATTTCAAACAGTTTCTTCAGCTCATTTTAAGTTTATTTCCGTGGGAAAGACAAACTGTTTTCCAGTTGCATTAAGTTGATCTTTTCCTTTTGTTTAATCTTGAGTTATGGTTTTTTTTTTGTTGTTCTTAATAGCTTAAACAAGTTATGAGCAGTGGCTGTAAAATGTTGGCAGTGTTTAAAGGGCATCGTTTGCACATGTGTCCAGATACTCTGGAAATGAACTACACCAAACAACTGGAAATAAGCACATTAGAAAACTATTAGGCTTTTAATAAACACTCTAAAACTTTAAGTCCTAATTTATATGGTTTGCATTGAGCAAGTGTGAGTTGTTGGTTTAGGAATTGACATTTACTGTTATTGTTGGCTATGATTCTACAGACCAGAAAGATAAATGACTGGGTTTGAAATATCTCCTATATAAATAAATTTTGATTAAAGAACATTTTAAGAGGTAATATAAATAAATCAGTAATAAACAAATTACTTCACAATTCAGCATCTGGGACTTGAGAGAGTATTTTCTTTATTACCACAGCAACAATTATAGGCAATGCAGATAGACTGGAGTATAAATGGTTTTGTCCTGATATTAAAAAAATAGAATTATGGTTTAATGAGCCATTAAGACTTCAAAAATAAATGGGCATCTGGAAGCAAGCTTCTATAAAATGACTTCCATTCTTTTCCTTATTTACTGTTTGATTTCACTTCTCCTTGTGATGCCTATAGGACTCAATTCCTTTTGAAGCCCACTAGTAACAGAGAACTGAGGGCTGTTTCTGGTGCATGGACACTTTCTCAGGTGGGAAGGTGTCACTGTGGGTATGCATGAGTTTCACAAGGTTCATAGGCTTTGGATTCATGCTCAGAAGCAGTGAGTGAGTGAGACTGAGCATCTCCCCTCTCTGAGAAAAAAACAGTTCTGCCAGTCACAGGATTCCCCAATATGTTCTGACTGGATAAGCGTACCTGGAAAAAGAATGGGACTCTGAAAATCTAAATTTGAAAAAGGAAAAAAGGTAGCAAATCAGTGTATAATTCCAGACTATGCACCATCAGGTTTCTTGAAATAATGAGATTATTGAAGCTATCCTTTTAAAAAAATTACTATTTAAAATATTTTATTTATTTACTTGAAAGGAGAGTGTAGACAGAGAGAGAGGGAGAGGGAGAGAGAAAGAGATAGAGAGAGAATGGGCATGCCAGGGTTTCTAGCCACTACACATGAACTCCAGACACATGCATCCCTTTGTGTGTCTGACTTTAAGTGGATACCAGGGAATTGAACCTGGATTGTTAGGCATTGCCAGCAAACACCTTAACCACTGAGCAATCTCCCCAGCCCTAAATTACTTTAAAAAATTTTAGTTAATATACAGAGATTTAGATATTCTTAATTCTGGCATTTTCATACTTAGGTTTTAAAAAGCCACTGAGTTCATTTGAGTTCTTTTGAACAAAGTATTAGATGCTGAGGATACCAAACAGTTGATCAGCAACTTTTCTCTCTCAATGCAGTATAAGGTCTGCCAACCTATAAAAAAGCATCATATAAAGTGTAAGGTTGCATTGAATGGACTGTGAAGTCTATTTGATTTAGGCAGGCGCAATTTATGCATTTGCTTGATAAGAGATTGGGCCAAATGACTTTGCAGTCTCTCCTAGCTTTCATTTTTGCAATTCATTGAGTATATGTATTGTGGATATTTAGAAAGGAGTGAGAGTGATAACTCATTAAAAACATCTAGTTTTTAAGATGGGACAAATTGGGTTTTTAGAAAAGGTAATACTTTCACTAGTATCCAGTGAGGGTATCAGAAGTAACATTGAGTGTTTATTAAAAGCCTAATAGTTTTCTAATGTGCTTATTTCCAGCTTTTTGGTGTAGTTCATTTCCAGAGTATCTGGACACATGTGCAAATAATGCCCTTTAAACACTGCCAACATTTTACAGGCACTGCTCATAACTTGTTTAAGCTATTAAGAACAACAAAAAACCCCATAAATCAAGATTAAACAAAAGGAAAAGATCAACTTGATGCAACAGAAAAATAATTTGTCTTTCGCACGGAAATAAACTTAACAATGAGCTGAAGAAACTGTTTTAAATGATAAAATTATTGTTCAAATATTTCCATTTTGAAGCATGCAGGTAACAGAATTCCCTGTGAGGAAATGGTGGCAGTTAAATGGAACACTAAGATACACTCAGATATGGGGAGCCTTCTGGGGCCAGCTGAACAATTTGGATCAAATCCACAGGAAGCCAAGTCCCATTTTTTTAATCAGAAAAAAAGAGGTGCTACAAAAGGGCATTTTGGAAAATTACTCAGAATTGCTAAAATAAAAGTAAATGGAGTGAAACACAGAACTCAGTTCAGAGGCCACTGTAGAAATGGGATATGAGATTAAGGGTGGCGGCCATGGAGGCAAAAATGAAAAGATGAGTCCACATATTATGAGAAGTATGCAGATTTGGTGATGACAATACAGTGGCTTGGGGACACTCAAACTCTGCTCAAACACCTCAAGGTTTTACTAGATCCTTTGATCTGTTTCCTTCATTAGGAATTTCAGGGACAACATAGGCAGAATTTTAATTCGCAAACAGAACACACTGCTTCTGGCTATAAGGTAGAAATGCAATCCAACAAGAGACTGGCCATTCCAGAGAAATCCAGGTAATCTGGAAGCTGGAGAGAGATACAAACTAAATTGTGATTTTAAAACTGGTGCCAATAGAAAATAGTCAGCTTCCTAGGACTGCTCTTCTCATGTTCTCCTGAGAAATCTCTGTCTGCTTGTTGATTTCAAATCTCAAGTCTAGGAGCAGGGCTTGTTTCAAGGAGGTCATTGTCCTTTATCCTCAAGAGTTAAATGAAGAATAACACAAACTACTGTATAGGTAGTTTATACAGGGAGAGTCTGTCTGACAAAAGCACGGAAAGCAGGTATAGGAACGTACACTTTCCCAGGAGTCATGGTTTTGATGGATATGGGGTACCTTCTTTTGTCTGGGAGCTTGAAAAGATGAAATAAAAGGTCTTAGGATTTAGAGTTCTGCATTTTAGACCTCACACTCCAAGGTCATCTAAACTATCCTGATCCAGCAGGCTGAGGATCACCCTGTGGCTAACAGATTTCAAGGGGAGGCCAAGGAGGATTTCTTTCATTCCCTTTGTAATAAAGACTGTTACTTTTTTTTAATCAAGTTTATGTTAATTCATGTTAATAGCTTTGAATTATATCTCTCAGCTCATGTTTCCAAAAGACCCAGTCCAATAATTACTCACTTGTAGTTATCTCTATTATAATGTGTCGAAAACCAGGCATCATTGCCTAACTATCTATGCTTCACCAAACACCCCTCACACCCTTCCCTTTTGCCAGGGTTTCTATTTAAATAGAGAACATTTCTGTCCACATAATTTCAGTGAGGGCAGTATCTTTATCTGCCTCCTCCCCTCACTCCACTAATAACATTAATTCAGACCACCA